>OY744525.1:74466978-74546978 GCA_963556195.1 Sepiola atlantica | reverse complement strand
TTGGTTGACAGTGAGGGACCTATTTGGTTGGCAACCCTTTTTATGACCTTGCCAAGGAGGGAGAGACTAGTGGATGATGCACCAGCCCAGATGTGGCAACAATACTCCATGCGTGGGCAGATGGTGGCTTTGTAGAGGTACAGGATTATGTCAAGTGTGAGGAGTTTATTAACACAGTAGAGGGAGCCCACCTTCTTTGCTGCAGCCTTGGCAATGTCTTCAATGTATTTGTTCCAATTCATGTTACCTGTGAAGGTTAGGGCGAGGAGTTTGAATGTTGCACTGTAACGTAGGGTTTTATTTGCCATGACAATGGCCAAAAAAAGTTCGAATTATCTGCCTCATACAACTCCCTCGTCTAAATTAAAGACAAAAAAATTTCATATGTACACAATAATGCAGAAGCATCAAAACGTTTCCTGATATTCTTTAACACCGATTTGATTATTTCTAACCAAAACAGGAAGTCTTTGATGTCAGTTACAATATCTCACCGGATACTGTTTGCGGAGTTTGAATCGAGGATTCTTCTGGTTTGTCGATAAAGCTGATAAAGAAATTCTGGCACTAGTGCAGTTTAGAGATTTGAGCGAATTTATTGGTTTTCATATCCGAAGCAAATTTACATTAGCGAAAACAGCAGACAACACCGGGTTTGATTTTAACATACGTCAATGGAAGATAATTTATTGAATAAATCAAACATGAAAGATTATGAATACAGTAATGTAACATGCATTCAAAATAATTAATACAAGATTTATCGAATACAGTAATGTAACAGAATAATAAATTCAAAATAATTAATACAAGATTTATCGAATACATTAATGTAACACAATAATAAATTCAAAATAATTAATACAAGATTTATTGAATACAGTAATGTAACACAATAATAAATTCAAAATAATTAATACAAGATTTATCGAATACAGTAATGTAACACAATAATAAATTCAAAATAATTAATACAAGATTTATCGAATACAGTAATGTAACACAATAATAAATTCAAAATAATTAATACAAGATTTATCGAATACAGTAATGTAACACGCAATAATTCATTCAAAATAATTAATACAAGATTTATCGAAATAAATTAAAACCCCTTTTGGGTATGTTTACGAATAGCCCTACAACGAAAACGCTGAAAAAACAAATATACAACAAATAAAAGTTACCGTAGCCGATAAAACTGAATTTCCAAGTTAACTGTGACAGTTATTAATGATTATAATCCGTTAAAAGTGCTATTTTTTATAAATTGATAGTTTTAGCGTACGGGAAGTGAAAAAAAAATAATTAATGGCCGCTCTCGTTCTCGTTTCAATTGTTTTTTTACTGGGACTCATAGTCAAAGCGCAATGTTTGCATTTTTCAGCCAAGCAGAAGAACAAAACAAAACTACATTTTAAGCAAAAAGGAATAAAATAATTTTCTTTTGATTTACATGTCAGTGTGCTTTTATTTACATATTATTTTCGGTAAATTTTTACTGTCCATTCCCAGCGCAGTTTACCCCTTAAAAAAGTTCAAATTCTACTTTTTTTGTGCAAATACATTTAAACAGCCTAAAAAAATATCCGCAAAGAAGGAATTAAATTTTTTTTTTAAATATTTAAGATTTTAGAGTGGGGGTTCACTTTCCTTTATAACTGTAACGTAAAATGAGCACCCATTTTCTGGCCAGTTAGCGTCAAACGAGACATGTAACCGACTTGAGTTTTTAATAAAAACACGTAAATATTTAGCGATTTTCGTGTTTGTTTTGGAAGGGGGTGGGCAAACTTTGACTTGAGTTCCCCCCCTAAAAAAGAACCCAGAAAACTAAATTGGCTAAATTTCTACGTGTTTTTATTAAATAAATAAATACCCCCCACCCCAAACTGGCTAAATTTCTACATGTTTATTTAATAAAAAAAACCCACCCTAACTCCAGCCCTAACCCTAACTCTAACTCCAGCCCTAACCCTAACTCTAACTCCAGCCCTAACCCTAACTCCAGCTCTAACCCTAGCCCTAACCCTAACTCCAGCCCTAACCCTAACTCTAACCCCAGCCCTAACTCTAACCCCAGCCCTAACTCTTACCCCAGCCCTGATCATTAAAAAAAACAAACGTCGCTTTGATTATGAGTCCTGGTAAAAAAAAAACACACACTTGACAACGAGAACCCGAAACGAGGCTAACAAAACAAGACTGTCGACGCCATCTTTTTGCTGTAAAAATTCGTGCCCAGAATTTTTTTTTTTTCATGTCTAATGAAAAACCATTTATCCTACGTAAAAATAAAAACAAATGGAATAGCTAACTAGGAAAATCTCCAGTCTCGAATTAGAAACTCAAGTCGGTTACATGTCTCGTTTAATGTTAAGTGGCCAGGAAATGGGTGCTCATTTTACGTTAAATTTATAAAGGAAAGTCATCCCCCACGCTAAAATCTTAAATATTTTTTAAAAAAATTTAATTCCTTCTTTGCGGATGTTTTTTTAGGTTGTTTAAATGTATTTGCACAAAAAAAGTGGGATTTGAACTTTTTTTTAAGTGGTAAACTGTGCTGGGAATGGATAGTAAAAAAAATACCTTATTTTCATTCGTCACACCGTAATGTTTTTTTTTCTCCTGTTGTTTCTGTAAAAAATTCCATACCCTAACCTAACCCTAAACCTAAATCTAAACCGAACCCCAATTTTTCATATTTCAGTAAAGCAAAAGAACAAAAAAAAAAAACAAAAAAAAACGCCGCTTTCATTATGACTCCCGGTAAAAAAAAAACACACCACGTGACAACTATTGACGCCATCTTTATTAAGTAACCATTTTGTTGGCGAAAAAAAATTTTTTTTTTTTTTCATATCTAATAAAAAGCCATTTATCCTACGTAAACATACAAACAAATGGAATAGATAACTAGGAAAATCTCCAGTGTCCACGTACGTCGCATTTATTTGTTGCATATTCATTTTTTTGACTACGTTCTACAACTTTTTTTCAACCCGACTCGCGAGTTGTAGGGCTATTATTAAAGATTTCCCCCCCTTTTCTTTTTTTTTGCAAAACGAACAGTTTATTTACAATATCGTAAAAAAATTATAATCTAAAAAACACATTTTTTTTTCTTTTTGTTAAAACCAATTAGCGTTTTGGAAATTCTTTTTTTTCCAAACGCATAAGATTTTAAGAAATTATTTTTTTTTTTTAAAAGTTTCTTAGAAAATGTGATTTTCTTTGGCATTGTATTTGTGAAAAACAATTTCTATAAGAAATCAATGAAAACAGTCATGTGTGCATTTTTGTAGAAGTTGTCAGTTCATGTTCATTATCGGAAATGAAAACCAATAAATTCGCTCAAATCTCTAAAGTGCACTAGTGCAAAAATTCTTAAATAAAAAATAGAAAGGAAGTTAAGAAACATTATACTTACTTTTAAATGATGAGTGATACATTTGACCGAGTGATATAAATCACCAATAGGAAAATTGGTACTGATATCGATCCTGAACCAGTTTTCGTGAGGTTCGACTCGGAAGCGTTCGGTTGTCCTACGCAAACGCCCGAGTGTTGACGAGCCGAATGGTACCAGACGACAATTTTGATACGGTGCTGCGTCCTGTGATTGTAAGTTACATTTTCAAGAAATTTTCTAAAAGAAACAACAAAAAAAAGCAAAATATAGCGAAGTTACTGTTATCAAATAAATTTTTTTTTTTATTTTGATACATTGCTGCCTCCTATAATTTTTAGTTATAGTTGCAAATGTTTTAAACAACAAAACAAATAAAAGAAGCAAAACAGAGCGAAATTACTGTTATCAAATAAATATTTTTAACCCTAACCCTTACAAAAAAAAAAAACAAGTAAAACATTATTATCATAGAACGCAGCACCGTATCAAAATTGTCGTCTGGTACAAATCGGCTCGTCAACTCTCGGGCGTTTGCGTAGGACAGCCGAACGCTTCCAAGTCGAACCTCACGAAAACTGGTTCAGGATCGATATCAGCACCGAAAAATTCAGACTGGTGACAAGAAAAGCAGCTTCGCAGACCAGAACAGGTTAAAAAAAAATTGGGGAATGTTTTACAATAGCCCTACAGCTCGCGAGTCGGGTTGAAAAAAAGTTGTAGAATGTAGTAAAAAAAATGAATATGCAACAAATTAATGCAACGTACGTAGAGACCGGAGATTTTCCTAGTTTTCTATTCCATTTGTTTGTATGTTTACGTATGGTAAATGGGTTTTTATTAGACATGAAAAAAAAAAAAAAAATTTAATGTCTTCGTTTTTAAAAAACAAAATGGCGTCATAATTTTTTGCTGTCGGTGTCACGTGTGTGTTTTTGTTTTTACCGGGACTCATAATCAAAGCGGCGTTTTTTTTTGTTTTTTTGGGGGGGTTTGCATTTTTGAAATTTAATTTTATGAAACGAACATTTTAACGATCATTTTGATCACCGAATGAGCGTGCATGTCGTTACGTCATTGGGGGTTAGGGTGAGGGCTGGGTTAGGGTTGGGTTAGGGCTGGGTTTAGGTTAGGGTTAGGGCTGGGGGTTAGGGTTAGGAATTTTTTAAAGAAACAGGAAAAAAACATTACGGTTTGACGAATGAAAATAATATGTAAATAAAAGCACACTGACATGTAAATGAAACGAAAATTATTTTATTCCTTTTGCTTAAAATGTAGTTTTGTTTTGTTCTTCTGCTTGGCTAAAAAATGCAAAAATTGCGCTTTGACTATGAGTCCCAGTAAAAAACCAACCGAATCCAGAACGAGGCGGAAGTCTCGTTCTGGATTCGGTGTTTTCTTTCGAAGCAGCCATTACTATTTTTTTTTTCACTTCACTTACGCTAAAACTATTAACTTATAGAAAATAGCACTTTTAACGGATTATAATCATTAATAACGGTCACAGTTAACTTGGAAATTCAGTTTTATCGGCTACGGTAACTTTTATTTGTTGTATATTTGTTTTTTCAGCGTTTTCGTTGTTGGGCTATTGTTAAAAATACCAAAAAAAAATTTTAAACTCCGACAACAGTATCGGTCACTTTCAGAAATAAAGTGTAATTTACTTTTATTTATTTTTCAATTTCAATATTTTATTATCTAAATGGTAGCTGACATACTCTTAAATTCGTTTTTAATAACGCAATAATAATTTGCGAAAAATTAACTTAAATTTATTAAAAACTGAAATGTTTAAATTTCATGTGAAGTAAAAAATACAAAAATATACTGTCAGTTAGTATAAACGAACTAATTTCGGCGAAATAATCGTTTTGTATTAAAATATAGTAATTTTCATTTTCTCCAATCTTCCTTAGAATAACGTTCAATTATTTTATGTTCAGAGTTTTACAGCAAGATTAAAGTTTAAAATAGTACTTAGGGAAATATTATGTAAAAATTCTTTTTAAAAAGGATTTTAATAAACATAATACTTACTTGTAAAAGATTAGTGACGTATTTACGTGAGTCGAATTGAAAATTCAAGATGGTGACCACAAAATCAGGTTCGCAGAAAAATACAAATTAAAAAAATAATAATACATTACGACAACACGACCGATCACTTTCAGAATTAAGGTGGATTTAATTAAATTTAATCATATTTTTTCGGCAGATGCGAAGTACATGGAGTACCGCTGGCTTCCGGTGAAAAAAGTGTGAGGAAAGTGTGTACGGATGCCTGAAAGTGATACAACATTTTTTAATTTTTTATATTAATTTCCGACTTTTCTTTTTTTTCATATTTGTTTCAGACTTTTTTTCATCATATTCTAATAATTAACATAATATAGACTATTTAAAAAATAATTTATTTGATTGTTTTCAAAACTTAAAAAAATTTTCATTGAAGAAAATAAACAAAATTGAATAATCTTTTTTTTTTCAAGAAATAATGTTTTTGAGTAACGGAATGTGTTTTTTTATTATTTAATGTTTTTGGGGGAAATATTTAGTGAACATAATGTTTTTGGGGGGAGGGTTAGGGTTTAGGGTTAGGGTTTAGGGTTTAGTGTAAGGGTTAGGGTTATGGCATTTCCATTTCTAAGAAAAAAGTTTAATTCCGGAAGTTACTCCATTTTCAAGAAAAAAGGTTTTCACTATTATTAAAAAAAATGTTTTGAAAACAATCAAATAAAAACAAATAAATTATTTTTCAAATAGTCTGTATTATGTTAATTATTAGATTATGATGAAAGGAAATTCTGAAATTAATACGTAAAAAAATTGTTGTATCACTTTCAGGCATCCGTACACACTTTCTTCAAGCTTTTTTCACCGGAAGCCAGCGGTCCTCTATGTACTTCGCATCTGCCTTTTTTTCTATATCTTAATATAGAAATTTTAATTTTTTAAAATCTTTCTTGGTAATACAAAAAAATCACCTGCAATAATTTTATGTTACAAGTTTTGCAGCTAAATTAAAGTTTAAAATAGAATTAGTGGTCATGATGGTGAAAAATGCTTTAACAATTAATTTTAATAAACATAATACTTACTTGTAAAAGATTCGTGACGTATTTACGTGAGTCGAATTGAAAATTCAAGACGATGACCACAAAAGCAGCTTCGCAGAAAACTACAATTTAAAAAAAAAAATGGTGCTTATCCAGATTAAGGGACACATGAAAATACTGCCGAGATTACGGCTTATTCAAGGGAGATAACCGAAATTCATAATAAGCCATAATGGCGTGGGTATTCCACGTTATTCGTTAAAATTTTCTTTTTTTCTATTTCTATGAAATAAAAACTACTTGATTATGTTGAAAAAAAATCATAGGTAACCAAGAGTGAAGCTAGCTGAAGAGTGAGGTTGCGAAAAAAATAAACACTTCCTTCGCAACCCTCTTTTTAGGTCTAATAACTTCTGTAGTTTGGTGACAAATTGACAAGTAACGCTCTTCAGTAGTGAGGAAGGTTTATATAACAATGAACGCCATACCCTACTGATATAAATTCTCTGCACCAACAGTCCTTCTTAGATGTTGGAAAAACATCCTCAGTCGCCAGCAGCCACACTCTAGTAAGTCACTGCTCCTCCTATTTTCCACACACTCCAAACAACAACAAAAAAAAATTGCAAAAAAAAAAATGTTTGCATGACCCTGCAGGGGAACAGACAGGTGCTAGGCCTTAGTCTGAGGCCACCTGGAGGTAACAGTGGTTCAGGGTACCCTCATTTTGTCCCTTAGCCGGAGCTCCGCTGTCGGTTGTAGTTTTCGTCATACCCAGGACTATGAAATTATTGAGCAGGAAGTAGACTCGGTCTACCCCTCCGTTTTCTTTGAGGTGGACAAGCAGTACTACTTCTGTCTTGCGGGTGGAGCTATTTCAATGCCAACACACTCAACACAAGAATCGCAGCATATGATATCATTAATCCCTGAAGGTCTATTACAAGTAGGACACAACCAGATTGCGTCATCCCTTTCCTGAGATGAGCCTGAGGCTTCCGGCTGCTGCCTGAAGCGACAGGCAAAGAAGAATCAGCATGATTAGGATCACACTCCTCAGGGTCCTCAGAAGATTGCGAAATCTCCATTGGGTACACATGTTATAGGGAGTGGACCTTCACATGACCATCATCCTGTTTGACACGAGCCGTTCTCACTACCCCATCATGTCCTGGGAAGACCTCCAGTATAGTTCCAAACATCCAAAAGAGTCGTAGTTTTAGAGGGCTCTTGACCAATACTACATCGTTCCTTTAAATACGGTTCTGGAATGGTATCTGGGATCTTCCTGGAGACCTTCCTCTAAGATCAAGGAGGTACTCATTGTACCAAAGTTCTCTAAACCTTATCAACCATTGGTTCCACAGTTCAATTGTCTCAATCAACCTTTGCCGGCTGGGAGGAACCAAAGTGGAGAGATCATCTCTTTTCAGATGTAGTAACAAGCCTGAGCTCTTGTTAGGTCTTAAAAACATATTCGGTGGGATTCTTGACTTCATAAGTAAAATGAGACGACCTGTCCAGACGTCCACTAAAGCGGAGCAACCCCCTCCTGCTCCAGAAAGAGATCAAGCGCATGGACACGATTGGTAACAGATTTTCCAATGGTATCCTGGAGGTAATCCAACTCCCTAGCAAATTCCTGCTGCTGGGAGATTTTTACCAAATAAAGTGCAGCTTTCCTGTGGTAATCTTCATCCCTTTTCCTTGTCAAGCCGATGAATCGGAACACAAAGAAGGTTACTTTTCACAAGCGAGTAAATGTTGTAAATTGTTGCAAAGAGACTATAGAAGGATACTCCTCCGTCGTAACCACAGTGAAACTCACCAAGGAACGGACGCTCTGCTGGCACTGATCATCAAAGCAGGGTAAGTCCTGCTATGGCTATGGGAAGACACTGCTACGCAACCAAGAGGGACTGTGATACTAAAATTCGAAGTTACACTTGAACTTCTTTTTGGTTAATCCTCTGGTGACTAGGTCTTCAGAATTCTCAATTGTTGAGACATACCTGAAGGTTAGTTTGATGCCATACCTGGTATCTTAAGCAAGGCTCATCTGCAAAATATCCTTAAGCCTGTTCCTCGCAAAAATACGTTTGCTTGCCATGGTTTGTGACAAAATTCACGACAGCACTACTTAGGCGTCCATTGCTACACATACCGTGGAAGGAGGGACGCCCTTGCATCGATTCAAGATGGCAGACACTTCAGGGCAAGAAAAACAGCCATCAGTTCCAATGTAGGTAACGTCTTATCTTTTACGGGTGCAACCTTAGCCTTGGCAAAAATCAAGGCAGATCGCTGGTCCTGCACATAGTAGACAGCAAATCCATATGCTTCTTTTGAGGCATCACAAAATAGATATCATTCTACAGATCGGCTCCCATTGTGGGCCTGTCTGATGAAATGCATATTACTCAATCTCGAGAGGTCCTTCGCAAGGCCCTTCCAAGATGATTGATCATCCCAGTTAAAACCCTGCTTCCATAACTCTCACACTAAAACCCGACTTCTTATGGTCACTGGTAGACAGAGGGACACATGATCAAACACCCTTGCAAACTCGAAAAGGATACACCTTTTGGTTGAATCACATCTAACAGGAGCAATGCACAGCTCCTCCGAAAGAGGACAGTATCTGTACCCGAGCACCATCTCCGATATGGCCGTATGAGCACTCAACGTACCGTCGTTTCTCATCTCCTCCCTAAGGCTGTCACAGTTGGAGCTGCATGACTGTACTACAAATCCGCCCTCTTTTAGAAGCTTCCTGACCTGTCAATAAAGTCTTGCAACCTTCACAGGGTCAGACTCAGTCACTACAAGGTTGTCAACATAAAATTTGTACTCCATCGCTGCTCAACATTCGTCTAGGGGGTACTGGGCCGCATGAAAGCTCAGGATACTTCCCAGTATAAAGGGGCTGGAAATGAACCCAAATATCAGGATAGAATAGCGGAAACATCGAAGACGGTCACAAAAAAAACAGTTTCTGTCTGCCTCAAGGGTAAGACTAACCATTAAGAACGCCTTTCTGATATCCGCGAGCAAGACAAAATCATTCGATCTGAATGACATCAGCAAGTCCAACATATTCCCCGTCATATTCACACCGGAGTAAGCAGCCTCGTTTAGCAAAGTCGAGCCACCCGCCTTCAAGCTACAGTTAAATACCGGCCTGATCTTAGTAGTTGCTGCCGGATCCGCCTTAAAAATGGGTCAATGAGGTATCCAGATAGAATCCCCAAATCTTTGTGGGGCTACGTGTATTTCCTCAATGATACCCTCCTCTTTCTGCTGGATCAACACCTTCAGATACTCCTGGTACACCCCCTTCTTCTCCAGGCTGCTGGCAACACGATCCAGAATGTGCAAAGCAATTGCATGATTTGAAGGAACGCGAGCCAGTTTGTCCAAATATCAGAGCAACTCAACATGATATTTTACATCCCTGAAGTTGATGGACCTCCGGAACTGCTGGATCTGATCACGATCATAAACTTAAATCTCTTCATCATGAATCCCCAATTACTCAATGCTGAACATTCTCTCAAATCCTCTCTCCACATCGCTGAATGGAAAGACATCCACCAAGGGGTCTACATAGGTTTAATCAGCTTCCGGAACGATACAAACATGAGCTGATTCCACCTTGGGTGTATGTTCCATTACCGAGTTGAACAAAAGAGCCTCCCCTTGAACTGATGAATGGTCTGTGAAAAAAAAGAGTCTATCTCACCAAAGGGGATGAGACCAGCAGGGATAGAGAAAGCCCGACCCTGCAGACAAGGAATTAACTGCAAGGGACCCAAATGCTGCACTAGATCAAGTCCCATAATTCCTTCTATAGAGACCAAATCAGTACCAGATTCAAATTGCCCAGCCAGAGAACATCCGTTCCGCCTGAATTCCTCCAACAATAAGCTCCAACCCTTCAGACGAACAGACAAGTCCAATGTATCGGCAACCAGCACCGGAAAGTGCCCAATATAGCTGAACCCTAAATTAACCTCGAGCACCAACTCCTTGTACTTCTGCTCGCATTCTCCAAGAAGGGTAGTCAGCTTCAAGCGACAATCCAATCAATCAGAAACCACAGATCCCAAGGAGTGCAAGGTGTCACCAGACAAATAAGTTCGACCACTGCCAGTATTCAGGAGACAATTCAATGAAACAGTTTTCCCTCCTCGACCAAAGGTAACACAAATGACAGGAGGTAATTTACTGGAATACCCAGAGGGAGGTTGAAAATCCGAAAGAATCTGGAAAGAGGCATCTCGGTGGGTAGTGGATCCTCTGGATTTAGAGAAAGTTACATGGGGATTACTTCGATTAATCCCTAGGACTAGGCACGCCGCCACCTTTAATTTGCAGGCGTTTGATTGCCTCACTGGTGTCTCGCAATAAGACAGACAGAGATGAAATTCTACTTCCGCATAATAGAATCAGCTCTCCTTTAACCTCTCTTGGAAATTTCAAGAACATAAGTTTGGCCATTAGTCGCGCTCCTGCCGAATCATATTCAGAGAAGTCGCAAGAAAGTGAGTGGGCCAACTCTTCCGAGATCGTAGCAGTCCTGCTAATGAAACCCCCAAGATCTGCATAAGAACTCTCCCTTTTGGGAGAGAAATCCATGATATCTTGGAAAATCTTGTCAATGATGTCATTGACATCTAGATATTCTATTTTTAATACTGAGAGCGCCTGCTGATAATTTGCATTGACACAACTCAAGTGATTAATCAACATAAGAGGTCTCTCAGACAAGGAACATTTTAAGAAATTCAATTTCTCCGCATCGTTTGCCATGCCGATGACACAATTTTCAAATCGGGACAAAAGTAATTTCCGATCCATGGGACAATCGCGACCTTCCCTTAATTTTCATCTTTAGAATGGAGATCCTTGAATCTGCCACAATAGGTGTGTTAGAAGCCTCCATATCTCAACAGGGAAGGTGAACAACTATATCAAACCGTTGCTAAAGTCAAAATGTCGAAAAAAATCATAGGTAACCAAGCTGAAAAAATTTTTTTAAATTTCCTTCGCGACCCAAAGAGGGGAGGCGAAGCCTGGGAGGGTGGACCTCCTAGAACTGCACAGGACAGACCCATAGACAGGCGTAAATCAAGCCCCGAAGGCCAAGACAATACCAATCTATGGGGTGCAGTATCCATCGAAACAGATACCACACTTTGATCTTAGCCAAAAGGCCAAAAATTGACGAGTAACGCTCTTCAGTAGTGAGGAAGGTTTATATAACAACTGAACACCACCCCTACTGATATAAATTCTCTGCGACAATCGTCCTTCTTCTTAGATGTTGGAAGAACATCCTCAATCGCCAGCAGCCACACTCTGGTAAGTCACCGCTCCTCCTATTTTCCACAATTAATTTACGTGATTTTCGGTATAGGATACACTAAGCCCGTGACAGGTACGTTCATCAAACAAATATTATTCAATTTGTGTTTGTTTTTTTCGAATGTCTCCCATAATCTGGATAAGCACCAATAAATATTCCACTAAAAACATTAATCAATATTTATTGTGATTTATCTAAATAAAATGGTATTTTTAGTTTAATAAACAACTTGATGGAGAGCTAAAACTCTGTTAAATCGTTATAAAACATAACAAAACACGAATTAGATTTTTTTTTACATTCGTTGTGAAGAAAAAAATCTAAAAATCATTTCTTTACGAAACTTTTATTTTACGAATTTCACGGCTAGTTTGAAGTTTAAAGTATTATTTGAGAAACGCTAATAAATAAATTCTTTAAAATAAAAATAAAGAAATTTAAGAACAGTTTACAAAAAAAAACAGAACCACTTCCACAACATTACTAGTCACTTTTAGAAGAAAAAAAAACGAAATTTAAGAAACATTATACTTACTTTTAACAGATTTGTGATGTATTTACGTGAGTCGAGGTGAAAAATGTGTGCTTCTCTATCCTAGGGACGAAAAAAAAATTATCTTTATTTTTGAAGAGTCAAATAAAGGGGAGATAATTCAAAGTTTTCCTCTACGATTTATCTTAAAATGGATTTTACTATTGTAATTAACTTAAAATAAAGTTTTAAAAAATGGTAAGAACTCATAATAACGACCGGCTGGCTTGCTAGTTAGCCGTGCGCAAAACCAGATTGGCTTTTTTATGACCAAATTTCACGAAATTGGCGTTTTTAAAGAGCACTTTTTTAATTTTTCATTTTTGTTTTTATTCCTTTGTGTTTGTTTTTGTTATATCTACAAATTTTGCCCATAAAGCATAAAAAGGGGAGCGGGGACTTGTCGGCACATGTTCCCCTACGCATCAGAAAGGGGGTGCAGACGGCGACGTTTGTCAAAAATGGGTCAACAGGAAGCTTGACAGACAGGCTTTCATAAGTCAGCCCACGCATTTGCGTGGGCGAAGGATTCAACCAATCAAATGAGAGAATACTGTTGCTAGGCACAGAGAGCGGAAAAATCGAAGCGAGAGGAACCACGAGGAGACTGTCCTCGGCTGGCGTTAGGAGCGGTCAGCTGAGACTGGCGGCCCTACCTCGCCGTCATGTTGGGCAATTTGTCCCCGCACATAGAATAAAAGGAGAAGGTCTCGAACCGGCGTTAAGAGAGGACGTCTGGAGATGACAGCTCACACCTCTGTCATATCAAAGAATTTATCCCCGCACACAAAATCAAAAATAGGAAAAGAGGAATTGAAAATTAACACTTAAGAAATACAGCGACATTTAATACGGCTGTCTACTGGACACCAAAAGAAAAATCCTGGTCCAACAAAATTGATTACGGCCGACCAGTCAATCAACTGACCTCTCCAAGGTCGAGATTACGTATATCGCGGGACCCTAAAACAGCTCTTGAAAACTTTATGGAATGCATTTTAGAACTTTATTCAATATTAATAAAATTTAAATTAAGTTAATGTAAATAAACATCGCGTTGTTTCATGGTTCCTAAAGGCGTAAATACTTAAATTCGTTTATTATTTTTATAGTGAACAATTTGAAAACGATTTTATTTACATATTTATTGAAATAAAACATGCAAAGTCAAGCAATTCCGATTATAATTGTTTGCATAGAAAATATTCTATGTAATTACGTGGTTTCCTATTTAATTGCATCCGCACAAGGAACGAGTTAGACACAAGGTCAGTTTTTAATTTGTGGAAAATCCTGCTCCAAATAATGAAAACTCTCGATTACACAAAAATTAAAAAAATTGGCTCCGTCTAGAATGACTTTGTAGGAGCGCGTACCTTACCTTAGTAAGATATTGCGTCTTAGAGAATATGCTAAGACCTACACTTACATATAGATTGTGTAAAGAAATGTTTAAAAGAGTAAAAACAGATAAAACATGGAAAAACATGTATGGAAGTTGAATGTAAGATGAAGGCATGCATATAGTTGAAGGAAGAATAAAACGTGGTTTAAAAGTAATACAAAATATTTATATATTTACAAAATACAGAGAATTAAGTGTTCATTTCAAGTGTCCAGTTATAGAAACGATAATGTTCATTGCTTGTGATTTATGAATGTGTATGTATGTGAGTAGTGTAGCTATGTGTCGAAGTGTGTGAATGTGAGTGTCGCCTTTTATTTGTGGTTGTACGAATGTGTATGCGTGAGAGTTGATAATTCGTTTAGGCATTTGTGTCTTTGTCCGCAATGTGTGGTTGTATGTGTTGAAGAATGATAGGAGTGTAAGCCTTTGTGCATGTGTGTGTGTGTTTAGTAGTCAGCTGACGAGCTGGCACCCACTCGCCTTTTAGGCGAAGGGATAGCCGAAGTTGTGTTCTCTTAAAAAGAGAGAAGAGGAAAAAAAGGAGAACAGGAAAGAGTCAGATTTTGTTGTGCGGTCTGCTTTTATATTGTCTCGCAGTGGTTTGGCGGACGTAGTTTAGCACACCACACGTGATCAACATTTTTGGCTTTTTCCGTCTTTTTGTTAGACTTTCTCTGGGAGCTGATTTTTATGGTCTCAGTTTGAGCTTTTGTTGTTAAAGTGAATTTGGTATTGCTTTCTGTTTTTGTATTTACGCCGTCTGGTGATAAAATAGAGGATGTCAATCCGATGACTTCTCCACGAACTTAAAGAAGCCGAACATTTCACTCGTGTAACAAACGGAACTTTTCACTCCTTAAAATGAACTTAAGCATTCTATGTACCTGATAGCTTTACAAAATGTCTTATCCAAATAAATGGTTTTGTTTAATATAAATGTTTTGCTCTAATTGTTGATTTTACCATGAAGGCATCACTCATAACGATTTGTCCGGCAATCCATCACCCCATAACCCTTTGTTCAAAAATCTCCCAATCATAACTTCTCAATTGACCGAGGACAGAAACTATAAAATGCAGTATGAGAACAGATACTAGTAATGTGCAAAATGGCGGGTTTATACGGACTATATATTTTTTAACGGATTTATCATATTTCTTTATTAGTTTCAGTTAAAATTTGATTGCGTTTGAAAGTCAAAAGGCTAAAGTTTGTAGCAGTCATATTATTGACTGAAGATTCAAGTTGGAGATCGTCTAGAATGACTTCTTCTCCAGTATGAGAACAGTATGCAGTATGAGAACAGATACTAGTTAATTTTAAAAAATGTATATTGCGTGTAGAAATAAATTTAAAAATGAAAACTTAAATAAAAATTCAGTGAAATTTGTAAATTTGAACAAATTAATTTCAGTTTTAAAATCTCTTGAAAAATAAGTTTTCCTGGGGAAACAAATGATCCAACCAGCAGACTAAATTCTAAGAGACGATGCCAGAGAGCCAAGCTGAAGAATCCTAGTCACAGTCCAAATGCCAAAAGCAGACAGCCTCAAGGGCACCTAGCGGTAGGGCCTGCCCTTCGCATACTACAACTAAATGCTGAAGGCCTTTCTGCTGCCAAGCGAAGCCTCATCGAAGTCCTCGCCTCCCAACATTCTATTCATGTCATCTGCCTTCAAGAGACCTACATTGGCACAGGGGCTGCAGGGCGCTACACCATCAATGACTTTGACCTCTTGTGCTACATACCCCATGCCAAACATGGACTTGCCACCTATGTGCGGTCAGACATAGCTGAAGCAAACCAGCTGACAGCACAATACTCAAACGCCATAACCATTGGCGGCTTCCATATTACCAATGTGTACAAGCCTCCGAGTGCCAACTGGGACATGCAGGTTCTACCCCCTCCACCCTGCAATCTATGTGGGGGACTTTAACAGTCACCACCCTGACTGGGGATACCCAGCAGCGGACAGTGACGGTGAGGCACTGTCAGACTGGGCATCTAGAAATGACCTGGCTCTGATACACGACTCTAAACAAAGAGGAACATTCCACTCAGCTAGGTGGAAGAAGGACTATTCTCCTGACCTATGCTGGGTCAGCTCTTTGAACGGCACCCCCTATCCCACACAGACCCTGATCCTTGACAATTTCCCACACAGTCAACATCGGCCCTCACTTATACACATTGGCCTACAACTCCCAGTGATAACCAGCCCTAGGAAGATGCGCTGGAACTTCCGCAAAGCAAACTGGAAGAAATACAGTGAAATTCTGGACCAGAGTACTGTTACCATCCCACTCCGCACCATCACTGTAGATGAAGCATACAATCGCTTCTGCAGCGCCATCTACAAGGCTGCCCACACAGCTATCCCACGAGGCTACAGGCCCCTCTATGTCCCATGCCTGGACGAGGAAAGCACTGCCCTCCTACAGGCATACGAAACATCTGGGGACCCTGAGATGGCAGACCACCTCATTGAATCGCTAACAGCTCGGCGGGAAAAGTGGGAGGAGACAATAGCAGACCTGAACTTCACCCACTCTAGCAGGAAATGTTGGAGCCTCATCCGCCGCTTGGGAGCTGCACAGAAACCTCTTACCCAGAGCCGACCATCTGTCTCACCTAACCAAGTCGCATCCCACCTAGTGTCTATTGCAAAAGCAACTCAAGGCAAACACACCAGAAGGGCAATTACAGCTGAGCTCAAATTACACCGGAAAGCGCACACTAAGGAAAGGAACCCGGAACCTATTGAGAATGCAGATCTGGAGAAAGTCCTGCAGGGCCTAAAATGTGGGAAGGCAGCAGGATATGACAACATATCACCTGAGCTCATGAAACATCTCGGCCCCCAAGCCCTGACCTTGCTGACTCAATTCTACACCAAGATCCTACAGACAAACCTGATCCCAAAGAAATGGTGAAGAGCAAAAGTCATTGCTATGTTAAAACCTGGCAAAGACCCCAAACAACCAGCAAGCTACCGCCCAATCTCTCTACTCTGTGTTCCCTACAAAATACTGAAACACCTTATACTCCAACGTATATCCCCAGGAGTAGAGGACATTCTGTGCGTGGATCAGGCAGGTTTCCGGAAGGACCGATACACAGGAGAGCAAGTATTGGACCTAACAACCTTCATCGAAAATGGTTTCGAGAACAGACTGAAGACAGGGACTGTGTTCCTCGACCTCACAGCCGCCTATGATACGGTCTGGCACAAAGGCATCATACTGAAACTCACAAAGGAGCTTCCCGCCTGGGCAACAACTGCCATCTACACCATGCTGACCAACCGGAGGTTCAGAGTTCACCTTGGACATAACATCAGCGCATGGAGAGCACAGAAAAATGGGCTCCCACAAGGCTCAGTTCTAGCTCCAACACTATTCAATGTATACACAAATGACCTACCTAGCATCAAATCCCACAAATTCATCTATGCGGATGACATCTGTCTGGCATGCCAAGCACCGGACTTTGAACAACTGGAATGGGTTCTCACTGAAGACCTCACTAAACTAGATCCAGTAGTGCAAAACCTGGCGTTTAAAACCAAGCCCAGCAAAAATTGTCTCCAGTGTATTCCATCTCCACAATGCAAAAGCTGCCAGAGAACTCAACATCCCCCTGAGCGGTCTCCAACTTTAGCATGCCCTTAATCCAACCTACCTTATAGTGACATTTGACAGGACCCTATCCTTCAAGGAACATATCAAAGGGACGGTGGCTAAGGTGAAGTCCAGGAACAACCTGCTCAGCAAGCTGTCTGGTGCAAAATGGGGTGCATCATTTTCCATGCTACGCACCTCTGCATTGGCACTTGCCTACTCTGCAGTAGAATATTGTGCCCGTTTTGTCCAGGTCATCCCACACACACCTTGTAGACCCCCAGCTCAACTCAACAATGAGAATCATAACCGGGACAATCTGCTCAACACCACTACCCTGGCTCCCCGTCCTATCAAACATTCTACCTCCATACATCTGGCGAACAGCATCCACTCAAAGGATGCTTCAAAAGGTTGAAGACTCCCCCTCATCTACCAAGACATCCTCAACCTACCCACTGCTCGACTTCCATCCAGACGCCCCATCTGGAAGAACATCCCACCAGCTGACTTCACCATCCAATCAGCCTGGAAAAAGGAATGGGCGTCCAAGAAAGTCCCTAATAAACACCTAGTGTCAGACCCTAACCAACAAGTGCCTGGCACCGACCTCCCAAGGAGAGAGTGGTCAACCATCAATAGATTCAGGACTGGACATGGCCCGTGCTTGGCCAGCCTTCATAGATGGGGCAGCAGCCCATCCCCACTGAGTGCTTGTGGAGAGGAGCAGACAATGGAGCACATAATTGAAGCCTGCCCTCTCCAACGACTGAGAGGAGGATTAGCCACCCTCCACACAGCAGACCAGGAGGCTACTGCATGGCTGAAGGACTTTGCATTCGCTAAATAAATAAATATTTCAAGATAAGATCATTTAAGGACAAGTGATATATGCTTGTTTTCTTTGTTTATTAAGGGAGGATATTTTCCTTTATTTTTAAAACGTTTGTTTTATTTTGTTTGTTTTTTTATTGATTTTGTTCATTTAAAGTTCTCTTCTCCAAACGAGCCGCTCAAATTTCATTTAGATATTGAGATTTTAAGATTTAGAAAATTATATATATATATATATATATATACATACATTAAACTAAAAATGGAACAGTGGAATACCCATGAGCTCAACGTTTCGCCCGATGTGATGTAGGCTTTTTCAAGAGCAGACGAAAGATTTGCTAAAAATGATGAAAGACAGAAAGGCTATATGATTAGGGAATATATATAATTGTAGGGTTTGAATTGGTGGGAAATATATGCACATATGTAAAGTGTCAAAAATAAGTATAAAAAATGTCAGCATATATATATATATATATATATATACATACACATATATTTATTGTGAGTTAGTTAATATTTTACTATAGGTTCAATTTACCATTTAAAAATCAATCAACTACTTTACTGAACAGTCTGTAAACATATAATGAAGGTTAGTTTCTTATCGCACTTTAAGGAATACTAACTATTGTTCTAACAAGCTTCCAAATTGAGTTAACGTATACAGTGATGACCTGTATGACGTGTATAGTTTTGAAATTTAAAACCCTATTTCTCTTGATTTGGTCAGATTAAGCTCTAAGATTAATTTCCCTTAACATCGTTTATTTGTTTACCAATCAAATAACACACTCCAAATTATGTCTGACTGAATAAAAGCTTTTCTACGACATATGTGAATTAATAATCATCTTTATATTTAACCAACTCCTTTAGAAAAGAGAGGTCAAGGGGAAATAATGACTATCATCCGGGTATTGTTTGACCTTTGGCAGAGCATAAAAGTAGTATTTATTCCTGTTTCAGAGATGATTAATAGAAACATTTGTTTATTGCAACAATTTTTATTTTTCTCCAATCAATATTTGTTCAGTATTGATAACTCGATATGTTTATATAAAACGAGCTCGTATTTTTCGTCGTTGAGAGGATATGAATAGAAGAAAAATTAAGAAACAAGATGGAAAAATAAATATCTAAAAAGCCAACATGTAAAATGGATGTTAAACCATATACGATTAGTATGATCTTTATCCTGCCTTCACAATAAGAATAACTTAGACCTAAGAAGCGACTCTGATAAGAGACTAGATTTATAGGGAGAGTACTAAGTACAGAAATAGGTAGAAACATTTGTTCACATAACATTTAAGTTTTTACACGTTTGAACAGTTGGGGAAAACTGAGCAGGAAGGGAGTTCTACGTGCAGGCAGCTCAATGACATTCAGTTTCTCTAATCTAAGTGTAAGCGCATGTGCTTTGTTAAATTACAATTCTGCGAAAATGAAAACCCACAGACTTGACAAGAATATGGTTTCTCTCCTGTGTGTGTTCGCATATGCCTTTTTAGATATGAATTGTGTAAAAATTCATATCCACAAATTTTACATGTATATGGTTTCTCTCCTCTATGTTTTTGCATATGCTTTTTTAAATTAGAATTCTGTGAAAATTCAGATCCACAAACTTGACAACAGTATGGTTTCTCCCCTGTGTGTGTTCGCATGTGCTCTTTTAGACTAGAATTGTGTGAAAATGCAGATCCACACACTTGACAAGTATATGGTTTCTCTCCTGTGTGTGTTCGCATGTGCTTTATTAGTATAGAATTCTGCACAAATGCAGTGCCACAAACCTGACACGAATATGGTTTCTCTCCTGTGTGTGTTCGCAGGTGCTCTTTTAGACTAGAATTGCTTGAAAATGAAGAGTTACAAACTTTACAAGAATATGGTTTCTCTCCTGTGTGTGTTCGCATGTGCTTTTTTAGAAGAGTATTGTGGGAAAATGCAGTGCCACAAACTTGACATGAATATGGTTTCTCTCCTGTGTGTATTCGCATATGCTGTTTTAGATTTGAATTCTCTGAAAATGCAGATCTACAAACTTGACATGTATATGGTTTCTCTCCTGTGTGTGTTCTCATATGATTTTTTAGACTGGAATTCTGTGAAAATGCAGATCCACAAACTTGACAAGCATATGGTTTCTCCCCTGTGTGTGTTAGCATGTGCCTTTTTAGATAAGAATTGTGTAAAAATACAGATCCACAAATTTGACATGTATATGGTTTCTTTTCGTTGTGTGTTTTCATATTAATGTTAACAAACATGACGAAAATTCAAATTCATTAACTTTATAATTATGTCTGTTCTATTTTTATGTGTATTTTTTTAAATAGGTTCCCAGACATTATATAGATATTGTCTTTAAAAGGCCTCTACATTTTTCCTAAACAGAACTTAAAAGAATGTATCAAGTAATTTTACAAAAATATCGCAGTAATAATATAGTACTTATACAAGACTTTTCTTCATTCTTTGCTTACTTTGTAAAATCACCACTTTCTTTAAGAGTTCAAATCTGTAAAAAAAGAAAGAATATTAACTATTTGCCCTAGTTTTATGTTTCAGTAAATCAAAGTAAAAAGGTTATTTTTGCTTTTACACTATTATTTAATTTTTTGTAAATTGAGGGCGCCTCTGATTAATACTCTTTAATAAAAAATGAAATAACGTTCGATATTTAAAAGGCATCACATTAACTTTCGAACGAAAATGTTAAATGCTCATATTACACACAGTACTTTTCTAATATGATGAAGAAAAAGAAGTAATACTGCTTATTTCCTTTTATCTTTTGGAAATTTAGAAGTGTTTCTCAACTATTTAAGTTAAAAGAAACTGATGGATAGAATTAAAATTTGGTGTCCACAATCAAGTATTGTGGATCACTTGTTACCTAGCAAAACATAAACAGGAATGATTAATATTAAGATAAACTCGAACATAATTGAAGCTTTCATAAAGTTTTATTGTATTTTCATTTGATACGACTAATAATACAATAAAACCGACTAAACTTTTTAGGAACTCAGTTCATAAATATGTTCAAAGCGAAAACAAAAAAACGTGGCAAAATGTATTAATAAAAAAACTTAGCAAACAGTGTTAATTACTCATATTTCATTTACATTTCATCTTTTACTCAGGACTGTATCTAGCTTTAATGTGTCTCTGATAGACGTATCATTCCCTTTAAAACCAGTTTTTTAGCTACATACAAGTATCTCTATAAGAACTGATCAACATTGTGCCCAAAATGCCAAATATGGGAATAAATTCAATATTTTGACTAAAAATGATCGTCTGATAGTCGTTGAGAGCTCGTTAGAAGCGGAATGAAATTCTTTTGGTAGTAGAAAAAGAAAAAAATCAAAATATTTCAATTTTCTGGCATCTGGGTCCAAATTACCTTATTTGTGTATATTGGGAAAAAATCACTGTTTTGGGCATATTTTGGCTTAAAATGATCGTCTTCGAGTGGTTGATAGCTCGTTAGAAGTAAAATGGAATTGTCTTGGTGATAATAAAAGAACAAAAATTACAAAATCTCAATTTCGAGGGGGGGGGGGGGGCTTGGTCCAAATCACCATATTTGGGCATTTGGGATAAATACACCCTTTTGGACTTATCTAGACATAAAATGATTTTCTAACAATGCTTGATGGCTCCTGTGAAACATATCAGCATGTCACTTCTAGTAAAAATGACAAAATTCAAGAATCTGCTGTAATCGAGAATGGCTTTGTGATTACAAAAAATGATGCTTCCACTCAGAAAGCATGGGATCTAACCCATAACGAATGAGATAGTCTACACCAGTCAGGAAAGACAAATAAAGTGTCATGACAACATAGTGAAACTTCAAATTGCATTCATTGGATTTTGTATCGGTTGTTTTGTGGACAAATAACTTTTAATATGATGCAGATCCTAAACAATGCAAAAAAAGAATGTATCGATGCAATCTGAAAAAGCACCGGTTGTTAATGGATTCGTGCGAGTAGAGGAAATACAAACAATGTTCCGCTTTGCAACAGGTTTTTCAGTCCTCAAAATTGCTTTCATGTATGTTTTCCTATCCGTAACAGTGTCGATCGCAAAAAATTTGAAACATTCATGAGTAACATTAACATCATCCTGACTATCATCCAGTCTGTCATAAACAAACGTTTGCATGTGAAAGCATTGAAAACCTTGGGAATCAAGATAATGCTTCATCTCAGAACTGCCTTCGTCGATGAGAAGGGTAAACAATGGATTATGATAATCTCAAGCTACCATCAAATGTGTGCCCATAGTTAAGAGATGTTCAAGTGGAATGACAGTTACTCGATAGCAAAATGGACTGCGAGTCCAGTAGCTTTCGTACAAGCATATTCGGTCTTTCCAAAGTGGTCCAGCTGCACGGTCTCAGCAACTGTCCATCAAGGATAATATTCATGATATACTTCGACGCCCCCGAACTCACTGTAATATTTGTGGTGAAACTGGACACATAGCAACGTCAAGCAGACATACAAAGTCGACTGCTTCAACTATGATACAAGCCTAAATAGATTGATTGTATTATTGACAAGTTTACTTTTGTTTGTTCGTTTATTGAACATTTTCATCAAAATTTTACTTAAATACCAGAACATTTCCATTTTCCTTGAAAAATACAAACTTAAAAAAAAAAGTACTGTATTTGTCCCCTTAATACCTTTTGATTAGTCTCTTTTTAATGATAATGTGTATAAAATCTATGTTATCCACAGTGAGAAATTATGAGAACGTTTCCAAAAATTATGATTTTCCTTAAAAATTTGTGGAAAATTGAATGGAATTATGTGTTCCGAATAACTCACCCCTATCCGACTTCAAGTATTTTTTTTCAAAATTGAATGCAATCAAAGGCTTTTCCTTTATACATATTCAGAAAGGGGATGAAAAATACTTTTAGATACATGGAAACAGAATTATCACATCTTGCTTCTGAAAAGAATGGTTACGGTTTGAAAATTGACCATTTTCGGCAAAATTTTACTTAAATACCGGAAAAATGATTAACTGACCGGTTTACAAAAAAGGGGGACTTTAAGTTGCTCTCAAATTCCAACCGTTTAATATTTTAACCTCTGCTATTTTGCATTGCACTCCCTTGACTTTGTAGTTTTGGAAAACATAAGAAAATATTCCAAAATTAATAAATTCTCAGTCTGGGCGCAATGTGTGATCGACAGTTAATCTGTCACACTGAAATTGTATTGCACATTTATAGATTGATATAAGGAATTCTAAGGTGCGAAATAGTAGTTCATGAATTATTACAAAGAGGCTCTGTGCATTCGTTGTTTTGTCGAAATTAAGTTTAACCTATTATTTTTATACACTTTTATGCATCTTTACGGTAAGTTGTAATTCTGTTTATTTGTCAAACTTTTTTAATGTTTCCATGCATTTCTGTATCTCTACGAATGCTACAGTCTGAAGAAGCAGTATTAATATGTACACATATATAAAAAGTTCTGACTGTTCATCTGAAGTTTGAATAAGGATTTTGAGATGGAATAATATAAGAAGCTGAAGTGTTAAATACTATTTTTAGATTCATATACGAATAATAAGTATTGTACATTGGTTGGTTTGTTCAGACTTAAGTTTCAAGGATGCTTCCATAGATCTATTATTCTATAGGTTTGTCACGCTTAAATTCGAAATAGCATTTGTAGACGCTTCTATACATCTCTATAATGATCTCCACTTGCATTGGTCTGTCATGCTGGGGTAGGAATTCTTAGATGTCGCTGTAGTTATATATGAAGTTCTGCCATCTCGTCAGTATAAAGAATCAAGTATCGTATTTCGATGTATTTATTTATTGATATTAATCTCTGTCCATACATCTGGCCCACTGAGATCTGAGGAATCATTTTTAGATATTTCATGTATTTCTATAAGTAGTAATGTCCTGTTGTAAGTCTGTCCCACTTAAGGCTGAAGTTGGAATTTATAAATGCGTCCACAAAATCTTATAACAAACACTGTCCAATCAGATATTAAAATCTTGTGACGCACTAAACTGAACTTCTGAGCTTCGACTATGGATTCATAAATAATATTACTTCAGATTTCAGTGTAACAGACTGACAGTCCGACAGATCTTATATCAATTTTAGGGACCACTGAGTGGTATAGACGTCTGAAGTAAAACATTTAGATGAACAGAGAAATGTTTATGAAACATTATGTCTATCCGTTAAACTGTCACAATTAAAGCTGAAGTAGCATTTTTTTATATGTGCATGTATATCTTTAGAGTCCATCTTTGAGTTATGTCACTAAAGTATCATTATGTCACTAAATGAATCAATGTATATTGATAAGAAGCTTTGTCTGTCTGTCAGTCTCCTCAAATGGTGTATTTATAGTGGTCCCTAAAATTGATATAAGATCTGTCGGACTGTCAGTCTGTTACACTGAAATCTGAAGTAATATTATTTACATACGTGTATGAATCCATAGTCGAAGCTCAGAAGTTTAGTTTAGTGCGTCACAAGATTTTAATATCTGATCATTGGTTTGTCTATCTTGATAAGCCTGAAGTCTTGTTATTAAAGCCTTATTCAACCAAAATATATGATTTTGTTTTTAAGCAGACAAATATTCACACTCATATTATTATAAAGTGCCCAATAAGTGATCATTAGATTTATATGAAAACTGAACACAAAATGAAACCACATAAAAACAATTAAATAACGAGAAAATGAAGAAAACAAAACATTATATTTACTTGGATAAAAACCTTTTTCGTATTATCAACTTTAAAGAAATTCAATAAAAATAATAAAACACTGGCACATGGGAGACCTGGTCGGCATCCGGAGTATGTTGGCCCTCTAATTTTTCGAACTTAGCTACAATTAAACACAAATGAACAAAACAAAAAATAATGTTTTTTAAAAAAGAGAATTGACTGAAAATGGAATGCTACTACAGAAGCAAACTCAATAAAGAGGCTTTCCGAAGCGAATGTAAAAGCATGCAACAGAACAAAGGATAGCAGATCAAGCAAGACTGATTCGCAAGAGAGGGTGGTTCTCAGAGTGAGAACTAATAGAAATCAAACAAAAGATAAATGATGTAACTTATCAATAAACGCCCCTTAGTAAAAACCCACAGTTAGAAGAATAACAAAACGGAAATACTGAAACTTAAGAGACCGAACTAACTGAGGAAGAAGCATCAGAAGTAGACAATATAATGTAGACATACTAAATAAGAAATATGAAGAACAGAAACAAAAGAATACCAGCAAAAGACTGAGATTATAGAGATACAAATCGGAACAGTACAAACAAAATATGATTTTTGAAAACAATGAAAGTCAGTTTTATCAAAACAGAAGAAAAAGAATGGAAACAGAAGAACAAGAACAGAACAACCAGAAACGACAGAAACAAAATACTTCTGGGGCAAGATATGGGGAAAGTGAAAATTACTGAAAGGCTAATAAACATGAAAGCAATTAAAGAGATTGACAAAAGAACATTAACCGAAATTATTGAAGAAACGAGAGAATAGCAAACTGAAAAGCACCAGCCTACACTGGAATACATGCAGACTCATTTAGAAAATTTACGATCCTACATGAAAGACAAAGGCAACACCGGAGAAATATATCCACGAAATCAACACAACAAAATGGATGACCAAAGAAAGAACTGCATTTATACATAAGTATACTGAAAAGGGAATGATCATATTCAACTGCAGACCAATAATCTGTTTACCAAGTATGTAAATAATTAAAACGGCACAACTGAGAGAAAAGATCTACTGCTCCCTAAATAATCGTAGATCACTTCCTGAGGACAGAAAGGATGCCAAAAAATAAAAAGTGGGATACACAACGTGTTATAGATTGATAACAAATCTGAAAAAAGTATAAAGCAGAAAAGAGAATGGAGTCATTGCATGCATTGACTGAAAGAATCCCGCAAGCATGGAAACTTGAGTGCATAACGATGTACAAAATATCAGAGAAAGTTACCAATCTTATTAAAAAAGCAATGGGAACATGGAGACTGGAACTGATAGCAGGAGAATGACACTTGACTGAGATAAGAATACAGAGAGGCATATTCCAAAGAAATTATTTATAACATGATGCCACTTGACACTATACTCAGTGGATGTGAAGCCTGATACAAGTTTACAAACACGTAACAAAGAATAAAACACCTTATACACATGGATGACTGAAAGCTCTTTGAACAAAACAAAAAAGAAAGTGGAACAGCTAATAAACACGATCAGAGCTATTCAAATAAAAAAAGTGTGAGAAAAACATCAGAGGACATGGAAGCGTTTTGCTAGCATGATACCTAGAAATATTTCAGAGTTATTGAAGTAAACAACATCAATCAACACAGATGAAAAAGAATATTGAAAAAAATACCTGAAAAGAATTAGAAAACCCATAGAAACTAAATCATATCAAATAAATCTAATTAAAGAAATTAACACCTGAACAGATTTACTAGTAAGATATTCTATAAAACAGGTCTTCTTGCTGATCTGGAGTTGGTTATGAGCTTACTGTAATTCCTTCATCATCGCCTGGCATGGCCAAGTCATCAAGTTCGTTCTTAGGTAAGCAGAACGAACATAGATGTGAAGACCACCTGATCAAAGATGTGAAGACCACCTGATCAAAGACGCTCATGTTTGGAGATTTGCCAGGTGATTTCTAGGATTATCCTGAGGTTGTGCAGGTGTTGAGTCTGTTCTATTCGAAGGAATAGAGTGCCCATGGTTAAAAACTGTATAGCAGAATGCTGAGCATGCAAGCCTTGTACAACTTCATTTTGGTAGTCAGCATCTTGTTGTTCCAGTCAATCATTGCAAAGTAAGCAATCACTTTTTGCCACCGTGCAGATACATTTGTTTGGCTCTGCACCAAAGGAGAGATTGCTGGCGATAGTGGAGCCATGGTAATTGAAGTCCTCACTGCTTACAATATGTAAGCCAAGGATGTTAGTCTTGTTTAAGCTGATGATCATGCCAAACTCTCTACATGCACAAAGTAGTTGATGAGTTGCTGGAATGCTTCTTCAGAGTGTGACACTAGTTCTGCATCATCAACAAAGAGAATCTCACACTTTCCCCAATTTGGTCTTAGCTTAAAAGTTTAAGAGACTGCCACTGTTTATTATATGACTGTACACTCCATCTTGCAGAAGGCAGAGAACGAATTATATAAAAGCTAATATAAACAAAACGAAGGAAAACAGTAAATGCAGACTCTTGAGACAAAGAGACGAAACAGTAAATCACATATGTGGTTGTAGCAATCTAGAAACAAAAGAATACAAGAACAGACATATCTGTGTGGTGAAGACCATACACTGAGAACTATATAAAAGACTGCATTTTGAACATGCTAACAAATGATACATATGTAAACCCTGGGACAGAACTGAAATAGAAAATCATCAAATCCTCTGTGACATGGTGGTACAAACATATAAATTCATACAAGCAATCAGACTAGATGTCATAATAGTTAACAAGAAAAAAGTAACTGTCAACTCGTAGATTTTGCCATACAATCAGGCCACAGTTGAGGATTAAACATATAAAAGTACATGAAACATAAAGAAAGTCAATATAATACCAATAATCATAGGAGAACTAGAAGCAGTCCCGAAAATGTTGAAAATAAGACTAGGAGAAATTGGAATCAAAGGGAAGACTGAGGCTATACAACGGATGGCAATGATGAAATCATAAGGACCATTTTTGACTTCCAGAACACACCACATAAACTGCAAACGCTAACCAGTCGGGAACGGTTATCATCAGTGAACAATCACTAATGATGACCTGCGTGAGAATTCGTAGTTCGTCAACAACAACAGTAATAATTGTAATAATAATAATAATAATAATAATAATAGCAACAACACGATTAAATTTGCAAATCAAAAGATACGATATAGGGTCACTTGAGTCGAGGTAAAAATGTAAAATGGTGACCAGAAAAGCAAAAAAGTCATCTTAGAATTGATAGAGTCTGGTAAAATAAAAACAATTATTTATTTCCAATAAACTTATACAATTTACTTCTTCTTAATTGAATATTCTTTTTTAATTAAACTTATGAAAATATTTTTTCAGTCAAAACAATTTTGAAGGCGTATTTAATTCAATCAATATTTACTGCCCCCCCCTATTAAAATCGTATTATTAGCTTAACATACAAACACATTTCATAAAGGTGGAGTGCTGTAACTTCGATAAATAGTGATCAAGCATAAAAATCATGATTTAAATTTATCTATAAAATTCATCCTAAAGTAGAAAACCTAAAATTATGGGAAAATGGTTCATTTACAAAATTGAAATAGTCATTTTATGAGATTTTTTTTCAGAAGATGCCGAACAAAAAATCGGTTTGTCTGGTTCAAAAGCTGTACCAGTACCAAATTTGTCATTAACTTTCATTTATATAAAACAAAACTGTAAGTAAATACATTCACATAATAAATTTTTAAGTGAAAATATTTTTTTACGTACATAGTTTAATCAATATGTACTGTGATTTCCCAAAATAAATTCGTATTCATAAACATATTTCAACACGATGGAGAGCTAAAACTACTTCTGGGTAATACAGCAAAAATACGTTAAATTATTTTATTTCACGAGTTTTACGGCTAGATTAGAGTTTAAAATAATATTTTGAGATAGATGACTAATAGGGACCTCCAATTGGTTGTGAACTATTTACCCCCCCCTATATATAACACGATGTAACTTTAATTTAGATTAAGATTATCAACAAAACTTTTTTACCATTCAAAAGAGGATACATTAAATAAACTGCTGATGATTTTTTAGAATTTTTTCCAGCATACGAAACTCATGAAAATGTGAAGTTAAAATGTTGTGTACTTTTTTTTACGTGATAAACTAACGTTCTTATGTATAAGCATTTATGTGCGCTGTGATAGGCACATTTTTAATAAATCTCGCATAAATCAAGTTATGGCCAGATCTTCACGAAATTTTCAATACTTATTCATTATAGGACTAATTTATCTTTAAAATGCTGTTTTCCTAAAATATATTAGGGAAAATATTTTTTTTACGTGATTCCCCCCCCCCCTGTTTCATTTTATGAAATATTGAACAAAATATATTGTCATCCGGCGATTTTTTTTTCTTATATAAAACTAAACTCTTTTAAAAAACACATTGGATTAATTTTATTAAATTTTACGTAAACTGTTTTAGTAAACTGGTCCGTGAATGCACAAATAAAAAGTGGAAATAAAAGCAATATTATTATGTTTTGAATTTTTTTTTACCTTTTCTCAATAAAATATACTGTGATTTATTGAAATGCAAAAAAAAAAAAAGTTTTACGAAATAATTTTTATTTTCAGAGACATTTATTCATTTGATCGTATTGATCGAGTTTATCGGTTTTAAACATCATTTTTGAACATATTCGTGTTCGAAATTTTTCAAAATATTTTAATATAATATAGCCCGAAGTATTATGAATCGTAAAAGACAAAAGTTGTGGCGGATGTCATATTATGTACTTGGAAAAAACTACTTCATTTGCTAGAAGTAAGAAAATTTTTTTGCACTAACTGATTTTGCCGCAACTATGGAACGCAATACTAGCCATAATTAACACGTCAATTTTTAAAGTGAAATTGTCCCACGCGCATGCGCCAAAGTGAATATGTAAGTTATTCAGGCAATTCTGTTTTTTTTTCAGTAAAAAAAAAGTAATAATCTGTCTCAAGGAAGAAAAAAATGGTTAAAACAAACCGTTAATTTTGTTTACACCATAGTAGTAAAGTAATTTGTTTCACTTCTGTTCATCCGTACATAGATAATATCTTGCCATGTCTCACGCGATGTTTAGTAAACACTACCCCGTGTGTCGTAAAACAAGAAAATTTCGTAGTTTCATCGGACAATGAAGAAGGGTTTCTTTCAGAATTTGATAATGTAACCTTTAACTAAACTATTTTACTTTAAAACAAGTATAACTTTATTTGAGAGAGTTTTTTTTGCAATCGGTAAAGCAAAACGAATGTATGACTTCTTAACGTACACATGAAATAGTGACGTCACCGTTCTTCACATGCAATTGGAGGTCCCTAATGACTAAGAAATTCGTAAAAAAGAACAAAAAAAGGGAAATTTAAGAAACCTTATACTTACTTTTACTAGAACACGAATGTTTTATTCGTGTTCTATTTATGTGAGTCAAGGTGAAAATTCAAAATGGTGACCAGAAAAGCAGCTTCGCAGAAAACTACAAAGTAAAAAAATATATTATGACAACAAAACCGATAACTTTCATGATTATGGGAAAGCTGATAAAAAATTTCTTTAAAAAAATGAAAGAAATTTAAAAAACAATATACTTTTAAATTATTAGTGATATGACTTATCGAGGGGGAAATTCAAGACGGTGTCAAGAAAAGTAGCTTCGCAGAAAAGAACATGGGTTAAAAATAATTTTTAAAAAAGAAAAGAAAAAAGAAAAGAAAAGAAAAAAGAAAACCACTTCGACGTCAGTATCTGTCACATTAAGAAATAAAGGTCAATTTTATTCTATTTATTTCAATATTTGACAATTTTTATGGGGGCGGATAAAGGACATTATCTTAAATTCCTGTTTTGATAACGCAATAATACTTCGTTGAGTGCTTTTACAGTTTAGCGGATACTTTAAATAAAACAAACTGAGGAATATATGTTTGATGTAAGTACCTGTCACGAGTTGAAAGTTTTAAAAGAGGGATAACCGTAACTTAAAAAAATCGCTTCATTTGTAAGGAGATGATGAGAGGATGAAAGGGGTTATCCTTTTATCTTCTCGTAAAGAAACGGAACAACGAAAAGTATTTCTGTAACAATAACAAAAAGGGGTTTTATTAACTCAAGGTTACCTATACCGTTTGGTATAGGTAGGAGAGAGTGGGACGGTGTCCGTCTGAGGAAGAAGAAGAATATAAGAGTTCTTAGGGCTGCCCGTGGATTTCTTCAGGTGAAGATGGTAGTAGTCGTCGAGTTGGCAACGGCGGCAGAAGAGAGAGCGTTTCCTCGCTCCTCGCTGGTGCTCTCCGCGATGTGTCCAAGTTGGTGCCAGGAGGTCGTCTGATCTTTTTCCTCGAACCCTAAGGGAACATAAGTAGTCCCTTAGGGAACTAACGATATTACTGCGCCCTGTGATTTGATTGGACAAGCCAGCTCACAGGGACAGTGATTACGCATTCAAAAGTAGTCCCTATTGGTGACTGCTACACATTTGATCACGTGATGTCGAGAGATACATTTAACTTTTCCCATTTTTTTAATGAAAAACACAATTAAAAAAAAAAACATTTTCTGAAAGATAACACAGACGTACTGTATTAGACAAAATGAGATACATTTAACTTCTCCCTCTTTTAAAACGTTCAACCCCCCTTTAGAAACTTTCAAATGGATGTCCTCTTCGTACATGGCTAACATTTAATTTTATTTTATAAAAACAAAACTACTTGATTAATTTATGTGTTTTTTGGTATAGCATTTATTCAACCCGTAACACGTACGTACGTACGCCAAACAGATATTCCTCAGTTTGTTTTATTTAAAGTATCCGCTAAACTGTAAAAGCACCCTTTGTTTACATTGTGATAGCCTTCTAATACTCCTCTATATACGTATTACACACAAGGCTTCAGAAAATGTTAATTTGAAACGTTGAATTTTCATATTGTAGAAAGTTAAGTTACAAGTATTAAAATGTATAGTGAGTAGACATCTGCATGCAACAGTGTGTCTGTTGCTTTTTGTTAGAATGCGTAAGTGTCTGTGTATGCGTGTGTACGAGTGCAGATTTGATTGGCCGTCCGTCGACCGCAAAGCCCGAGAGCCAGAAGTCTGCTGTGATTAGTCCTTTTGGAGCGTTTGAATTTTAAACTATGCCGCTCGGCTCACATAAGACAGCAGGTAATTTACAGCCTTTAAGAGACGAAGTCGTACGTGACTTATATTTTTAAACAATTATATTGACTATATTTTAGTAGATAGCTCCTCACATGGTACATCTCCGTCTTCTCTTTAGACGTTTGAAGCGGTATCACGTCATGCTACAATTCTTGTCTTTTAAGGGTCATGTGATTAGCTCAGAGGGAATGTCACCACTTCCCGAGAAAGTTAAAGATCTAGACGATTTGTAAGAGCACGGACCTTTTCTTAGTAATATATTGTGTCTTTGCCAATATCCACGCTTACATTTAAGTTGGTACAGACTCCATTTTGTAGAGACGTGGTGAAAAACAGAGAAAGACATGAAATGGTTGAATAAATGAGAAGGCATGCATATAGTTGAAGGAAGAATAAAACGTAGTTTAAAAGTAACACAAAATATTTATATATGTACTAAATCTTACATAGTGGTAAAATGTTTGTTTAGAAATATTCGTTGAAAGTCAGTGCTGAGAATAGTAGTGAGCACGTGTGTGTATCTATGCTTGTACGTGTGTGTTGCATGCGATATATAAGGTGTATGTCATTCTGTGTCCATTGGTGTATTTTGTGGAACAATATCTGTGCGTGTGACAGTGTGCGTGCAAGCGTAGAGTTGATACGTCGTTTAAGCATTTGTATGCGTGCGCCTTTGTCAACAGTGTGTGCTTGTATGCATGTGTATGTGCGTGAGTTAAGAATGATAGGGTGTATACGTGCCTTTGTCGGCAGTGTGCGTAAGCCTGTCCATGTGAGCTGAAAGTAGCCGCTTTGAGTACGTGAGTTGAAATGTCCAGTAGTCTCCCGCCCCCGAAGGCAGGGAGGGGGGAGTAGTTGGAGCGAAAACACTGTTGTCTGCTCGATGGAATGAGGAGAAAGATGAAAGAAAAAGTTTGGCGCTGCGTGATGCTTTTATATGTTTGACCAGTGGTTTGCCCGACATAGTTGTAAGCAACTCACGTTATTAAGATTTTTGGCTGTTTTGCGCCTTTTGTTAGACTGGCTCTTGGAGCTGGTGTTTATGGCCACGGTTCGAGCGTTTGTTTTTGAAGTGAATTTTGGAGTTGTTTCTGTTTACGCCGATGATTAGGATGTCAGTCCCATAGATTTACGATCACCAAATTTTCTTTGCCAACTGCGTAAATTATTTCAGAAAGTTCACCCCACACTGTGCGAATATACTTGCTAAATTAACCAACCTTTTGAGAAATAGATAAGAAGTATGAAGCTATTCCATTCTATAGCTGAAACCCTTTTACGCAGCATAGTGTTCGGATCGAGGGTCGTGTCCCCCGATTATTTACGTGTTCGTATAATCAAGCAATTGTTGCATGCAAAGACAGAGTAATAATTAACAAACAATATGAAGTAGTTCAAATAAGGTTTATTGAACGTGTGTGTACGTGGAATGGTGAAGTGTGTGATGTATGCATGTGTGTCGATGGAAAAACAGTTCTTGAAAAAGGTATAAGAAATGAATCCGGCGTGAGGAAAGTCTTTGAAAGCCGTATACAAAGAAAATGAGTTGAGAACTCTTACCGTTGTCTGACCACGTGTTGACGGAAGAAACGTGTGTTGGTAATTGTTTTGCCGAGACCAGTTCAAGAGAAAAGCGTGAGACGAAACGCTAGTGTATTAGCGTCGTTTTGCCGAGGCCAATTGACCAGAAGAGAAGAGTAAAACGGAACGCTAGTGTCAGCGTACTCCTGTCGAGGCTGGTGAAGAAGAGAGAGAATTTCCGTTTTGCAATGGTTTTTATAGTCAGAAGGGCAGATAACTCTGGTGTCGCTTTACAGTGCCACCTGTCGGTGAAAAAGCGACACCTACCGGCAAACCGGTGTAGTTATGTTTTGAAAGGAGGAGGTAACTGCTACAAGGACTCCCCCCCCAGATTGAAAAATATTGAAAATATTATTCAATATGTACAGTTGTAGATGAGAAGCATTCTTTGTGGGTATGTCTGTTTTGCTGTTGAAGATTAGAAAAAGTAGTGTGCACGCTACTTATTTCTGTTTCTGCATCTGTATTGAATGATTGATCGCAAGTGCGTCTGCGGAATTGAGTGTTTGTAACGCATGTGGATCTGCGTGTTGTTTGGGTCTGCATCAAGTTTGAGCGCAAGTGAGTTTGCGGTCGAAAAATGTTGAGTGCAAGTGAATTTGCACTTGTTGGTGGCGTTGTTCATGTTGATTAGTCTGCGTGATGCGGAGCTGATGAACGAACGTTGAATTGTCAGTGAATGTTTGGTGCTTGGGTCTGCGCTGTTGTTGATGAGTGAGCACAAGTGGGTCTGTGCAGTCGTTGATGAATGAGCACAAGTGGGTCTGTGCAGTCGTTGATGATTGAGCACAAGTGAGTCTGTGCAGTTGTTGATGAATGAGCACAAGTGAGTCTGTGCAGTTGTTGATGAATGAGCACAAGTGAGTCTGTGCATGTGTTGATGAATGAGCACAAGTGAGTCTGTGCAGTTGTTGATGAATGAGCACAAGTGAGTCTGTGCAGTTGTTGATGAATGAGCACAAGTGAGTCTGTGCAGTGTTGATGAATGAGCACAAGTGAGTCTGTGCAGGTGTTGATGAATGAGCACAAGTGAGTCTGTGCAGTTGTTGATGTTGTTCATGTTAATTAGTCCGTGTTGTGGAGCTGATGAACAAACATCTAGTTGTTGAGATTGGTGGTACACTATGGTCAAAATCAGATGCACAAATGTCTGCAAGTGAGTTAGCAGGTCCAGGTACAAGTGGGTCTGTACTGGTGTTGGTGCGCGTCGTTCGAGTTGATGTGTCCCCCAGTTGATCAACGAACATCCAGTTGTTGAGTATTTAGTGGTGCTTGTGCAGTTGTACTCATTTTGAACTGGTGTGATTTCTTCCATAGTGTCGTCAGTGATGTCCGGAAATGTTTGGTGCTTGATGAATGTCCGGGAAGATGTGGTTGTTCAAGTTGATGTTTCCTCCTGTTTATCAACGAACGTCCAGTTGTTGAAGAGGGTTGGTAGCCCTTGAAGGGTGATGTTGGTGCTTGCTGAGCCTGACTTTTTACAACCAGTATTAAGTCTTGAGGCTTGGTGATCTGGTTCGTGTCTGGCCGAGTTTGTCATCGTGTGTTTGTTTTGTAGTTTTCCTTTCTTTTATATATATATTTCCAACACGTGGGTGGAAGGGAAAAAGAAAAAAAAATGGAGTCGTAATTTGTTTCACACGAGGAGTGACGTTTTGTTTTCGTTTGTTTGAATGTTAGTTTCCACGTAGAGAAAGAATGGCGGCTTCTCTTTTCTTTGTTGTCGAAAAGAAAGAAAAAAAAATTCGTATTTTCCTTTTCTTTTTGTTGTTTGAATTTTCATTTCCACGTCGTCCGAGAGATAAAAATGGCGTTTTTTTTTTGTTTTTTTCTTTTAGTTTTTTTATCAACACGTGGTCATGGCAAAGAGTGGCGGCATTTTTTTTTCTTTCCTTTCCGTCACCACGTGGTTATGAAAAAGATGGGCAGCGTGTGAGCGTTTGTTTTCTTTCTATCTCCACGTGTTCAAAACAAAGGAAGTGGCGTCTTGTAAGGTCCTTTTGTTCGTCAAAAAAGAAAAAAAAAGGATTGGCAAAAGTTTGTCTTTTTCTTTGTATATAATTTTCCAACACGTGGGTCGAGAAAGAGAAGAAAAAATGAAATTGTAATTTGTTTTATACTCGGAGAAAGCCGAGAAATGTTTTTGGTTTTTCTTTGTTTGGGTATTTCCGCGTGGCCAGGAAAAATGAAGACGGTGGCTTCTTTTTTTTTTTTTTGTATATTTCTACCACGTGGGTAGAAAAAAAAAGGAAAAAGATGGGTGCGTAATTCGTTTCACCACGAAAGAAAAAACGAGAAATGATATATATATATATTTTTTGTTTTTATACGAAATTAATTACTCTGCCCCATACAACAAAGCTTGCACGTTGGGTCACCAATGTTCGGATCGAGGGTCGTGTCCCCCGATTATTTACGTGTTCGTATAATCAAGCAATTGTTGCATGCAAAGACAGAGTAATAATTAACAAACAATATGAAGTAGTTCAAATAAGGTTTATTGAACGTGTGTGTACGTGGAATGGTGAAGTGTGTGATGTATGCATGTGTGTCGATGGAAAAACAGTTCTTGAAAAAGGTATAAGAAATGAATCCGGCGTGAGGAAAGTCTTTGAAAGCCGTATACAAAGAAAATGAGTTGAGAACTCTTACCGTTGTCTGACCACGTGTTGACGGAAGAAACGTGTGTTGGTAATTGTTTTGCCGAGACCAGTTCAAGAGAAAAGCGTGAGACGAAACGCTAGTGTATTAGCGTCGTTTTGCCGAGGCCAATTGACCAGAAGAGAAGAGTAAAACGGAACGCTAGTGTCAGCGTACTCCTGTCGAGGCTGGTGAAGAAGAGAGAGAATTTCCGTTTTGCAATGGTTTTTATAGTCAGAAGGGCAGATAACTCTGGTGTCGCTTTACAGTGCCACCTGTCGGTGAAAAAGCGACACCTACCGGCAAACCGGTGTAGTTATGTTTTGAAAGGAGGAGGTAACTGCTACAAGGACTCCCCCCCAGATTGAAAAATATTGAAAATATTATTCAATATGTACAGTTGTAGATGAGAAGCATTCTTTGTGGGTATGTCTGTTTTGCTGTTGAAGATTAGAAAAAGTAGTGTGCACGCTACTTATTTCTGTTTCTGCATCTGTATTGAATGATTGATCGCAAGTGCGTCTGCGGAATTGAGTGTTTGTAACGCATGTGGATCTGCGTGTTTTTTGGGTCTGCATCAAGTTTGAGCGCAAATGAGTTTGCGGTCGAAAAATGTTGAGTGCAAGTGAATTTGCACTTGTTGGTGGCGTTGTTCATGTTGATTAGTCTGCGTGATGCGGAGCTGATGAACGAACGTTGAATTGTCAGTGAATGTTTGGTGCTTGGGTCTGCGCTGTTGTTGATGAGTGAGCACAAGTGGGTCTGTGCAGTCGTTGATGAATGAGCACAAGTGGGTCTGTGCAGTCGTTGATGATTGAGCACAAGTGAGTCTGTGCAGTTGTTGATGAATGAGCACAAGTGAGTCTGTGCAGTTGTTGATGAATAAGCACAAGTGGGTCTGTGCAGTTGTTGATGAATGAGCACAAGTGAGTCTGTGCAGTTGTTGATGAATGAGCACAAGTGGGTCTGTGCAGTTGTTGATGAATGAGCACAAGTGAGTCTGTGCAGTTGCTGATGAATGAGCACAAGTGAGTCTGTGCAGTTGTTGATGAATGAGCACAAGTGAGTCTGTGCATGTGTTGATGAATGAGCACAAGTGAGTCTGTGCAGTTGTTGATGAATGAGCACAAGTGAGTCTGTGCAGTTGTTGATGAATGAGCACAAGTGAGTCTGTGCGGTGTTGATGAATGAGCACAAGTGAGTCTGTGCAGGTGTTGATGAATGAGCACAAGTGAGTCTGTGCAGTTGTTGATGTTGTTCATGTTAATTAGTCCGTGTTGTGGAGCTGATGAACAAACATCTAGTTGTTGAGATTGGTGGTACACTATGGTCAAAATCAGATGCACAAATGTCTGCAAGTGAGTTAGCAGGTCCAGGTACAAGTGGGTCTGTACTGGTGTTGGTGCGCGTCGTTCGAGTTGATGTGTCCCCCAGTTGATCAACGAACATCCAGTTGTTGAGTATTTAGTGGTGCTTGTGCAGTTGTACTCATTTTGAACTGGTGTGATTTCTTCCATAGTGTCGTCAGTGATGTCCGGAAATGTTTGGTGCTTGATGAATGTCCGGGAAGATGTGGTTGTTCAAGTTGATGTTTCCTCCTGTTTATCAACGAACGTCCAGTTGTTGAAGAGGGTTGGTAGCCCTTGAAGGGTGATGTTGGTGCTTGCTGAGCCTGACTTTTTACAACCAGTATTAAGTCTTGAGGCTTGGTGATCTGGTTCGTGTCTGGCCGAGTTTGTCATCGTGTGTTTGTTTTGTAGTTTTCCTTTCTTTTATATATATATTTCCAACACGTGGGTGGAAGGGAAAAAGAAAAAAAAATGGAGTCGTAATTTGTTTCACACGAGGAGTGACGTTTTGTTTTCGTTTGTTTGAATGTTAGTTTCCACGTAGAGAAAGAATGGCGGCTTCTCTTTTCTTTGTTGTCGAAAAGAAAGAAAAAAAAATTCGTATTTTCCTTTTCTTTTTGTTGTTTGAATTTTCATTTCCACGTCGTCCGAGAGATAAAAATGGCGTTTTTTGTTTTGTTTTTTTCTTTTAGTTTTTTTATCAACACGTGGTCATGGCAAAGAGTGGCGGCATTTTTTTTTCTTTCCTTTCCGTCACCACGTGGTTATGAAAAAGATGGGCAGCGTGTGAGCGTTTGTTTTCTTTCTATCTCCACGTGTTCAAAACAAAGGAAGTGGCGTCTTGTAAGGTCCTTTTGTTCGTCAAAAAAGAAAAAAAAAGGATTGGCAAAAGTTTGTCTTTTTCTTTGTATATAATTTTCCAACACGTGGGTCGAGAAAGAGAAGAAAAAATGAAATTGTAATTTGTTTTATACTCGGAGAAAGCCGAGAAATGTTTTTGGTTTTTCTTTGTTTGGGTATTTCCGCGTGGCCAGGAAAAATGAAGACGGTGGCTTCTTTTTTTTTTTTTTTGTATATTTCTACCACGTGGGTAGAAAAAAAAAGGAAAAAGATGGGTGCGTAATTCGTTTCACCACGAAAGAAAAAACGAGAAATGATATATATATTTTTTTTTTGTTTTTATACGAAATTAATTACTCTGCCCCATACAACAAAGCTTGCACGTTGGGTCACCAATGTTCGGATCGAGGGTCGTGTCCCCCGATTATTTACGTGTTCGTATAATCAAGCAATTGTTGCATGCAAAGACAGAGTAATAATTAACAAACAATATGAAGTAGTTCAAATAAGGTTTATTGAACGTGTGTGTACGTGGAATGGTGAAGTGTGTGATGTATGCATGTGTGTCGATGGAAAAACAGTTCTTGAAAAAGGTATAAGAAATGAATCCGGCGTGAGGAAAGTCTTTGAAAGCCGTATACAAAGAAAATGAGTTGAGAACTCTTACCGTTGTCTGACCACGTGTTGACGGAAGAAACGTGTGTTGGTAATTGTTTTGCCGAGACCAGTTCAAGAGAAAAGCGTGAGACGAAACGCTAGTGTATTAGCGTCGTTTTGCCGAGGCCAATTGACCAGAAGAGAAGAGTAAAACGGAACGCTAGTGTCAGCGTACTCCTGTCGAGGCTGGTGAAGAAGAGAGAGAATTTCCGTTTTGCAATGGTTTTTATAGTCAGAAGGGCAGATAACTCTGGTGTCGCTTTACAGTGCCACCTGTCGGTGAAAAAGCGACACCTACCGGCAAACCGGTGTAGTTATGTTTTGAAAGGAGGAGGTAACTGCTACAATAGGAAAAGATTGCAGATTTATCTTTGATGGCAAACCCATACTTGATGCCGAATTCTCTTTAGTAGTGGATGCATCTAGTTCTGCAGTCAGTGCAGTTTTACAACATCATCACATGCAGACATTCAACCATTGTTCGACTTCTTTTGTCAATTGAGGCCGATATATCACTTTTGGCCATTTACTTAGCAATTAAACATTTTCACCACGCATTGGTGAAGTGTGAATTCACCATTGAAACGCACTAGTGTCACCTTAGGTGCACGCTAGGTGTTAAACCAGACAAATATTCATATTGGGAAGCTAGAAATTAGGATATCGTTCGCTGTTTTTTCAACGATTTCCGGTGCACAGAATACTGCTGCAGACGCACTGTCTCGTCTCCATTCAGTTCAATTTCTTCATCTAAGGATATTAACCTTCATATAATCTTTTTAATTCGTCAGCTCAAGAATGTGCTACTTGAAAATGTCAGTAGATTCTCATCCGTAAAGCGGATGAAAAGATTTTGTGGCAGATTTCTTTGAATCCACCTTTCGTGATAAATATTTATTAACTAGATTCTTCTTGCCGAATATTAGACATTGAATTAATGCCTGAACCCGAACCTGTTTATCCTGTCAACAACCGAGAGTGCACAATCCACATTTAACCATATCCACGATTGACGTTGTTGGACAATGGTCGCTCAACAAAAGCTGCTTCTACCTATTCACCTGTTATGATCGTTATTCTCGTTGGTCTGAAGCCATTCATTCCACTGAGTTATATTTCTGTTGAACCTGTGGCGCGTGTCCTAACTACGGGATGAATTTCGCGTCATGGTGTCCCTGAAATAATCACCACTGATCTACTTCAAGAACTATCCCAAAGAATGGGTATTATACGTACAAGGATCACCGGTTATCTCCCTGTTTCTAATAGAATGATCAGGTATATTCATCGTCAATTGAAAACCGCTTCCCGTGCAGATCCGCATCGTTAAACATAGATTGAGTATGTACGTATTGATCTCCTTGGTTGCTGCGCTGCTATTAATAAGAATTTGCGATATTCACCAGCAGAACTGATTCACGGACTTTCACTTGCATTACCTGGTAATATGTTCATCCCTTCGGATTCATCTTGTTAATATAGACACTACATTAGAAGATTGGTATTCTGTTCCCACAGTGTGCTTGTGGCAGATCGATGAGACGAACGGGCATTGAGGAAAAGTCCTAGCCTGTTTAGCTACCCCTTTTCTTTCTGGGTTCGTTCGGCTTACTCTCTCCCTTTCTTTCTTTGTTTGACCCTTCTTCGCCTCTGAAGGGAGAAACTCGTGAAATCTCGCAGAATCACGTTGGCCGAAGGATTTCGGCCAGCTTGACCACGCGAGATTTGAAGTCGATAAAAGAACACGTCTTCTCTTCCTCTCTCTCTTTTCCCCTCAGCGTTTTGGGAAGAACGCACCAAGAACTCTCGGCGATTCCCCCCCCCCACCAGCTCGAACGAGCTGTGGAGGGTGGGGGAGAAAAAGGTAATCTTATTCACATCTTTCAATTCGATGAACATTTATTCACATCCTTCAATTTGACGAACATTTCTTCACACATGATCAATTACAAATTAGCCATACAAAAGACATTCACATGCCTCGCATATATACACTTACAAGTACGAATCTAAGAACTCTTTAAAATGTTTCAAATATTAAATAAATTGTTTTGTTGATAAAAATGTTATTCCTTTCCTTTTTTATTAACCATTATAAAAGGCCTATTCGTATATGTGTATAGCTTTCTAATTCCTTCGCTTTCTTTAAGGTAAGTTTAAATAATGTTTTCTTCCTTCATCTTGGTTGTCTTAAGCTGTTTTATTTAATCCCCACGTGGTCCGATGGTGGAAGCCTAACGGTGTGATAACATGCCGTTATAAAGGCATCTATCACACTACCTATGGCTGGGGGATTCATAATCGCAAAACCATTTGTCCGAAATCCTTCGCGACTGTGGTTAAAATCCAAAAACCCTTTGTTCTTCTTTTGAATCTCCCGCCATAAACAAACACTTCCACCCCGGCCATAATTGGTGACCTCTTCGACGTTAACACGCTAACAAAATCCTTCTACGATAACATAAATACAAATCCTTCTGATTAAATTTTAAGATACAAATAAATAAATAAAAAATAAGATAACCATTTCTAAACTTAAAGACAAACAAATAAATTTAAATATTAATCTTATTTAGCGAAGGAAACTTAGAATAGAATACGGCAGTAAGTAAAACAAAAAAACAAAAATTCATATACGAAGAAAATACAAGTCTACGAACTTAACAAAGAAAAAAAAATGAGCGTCTCACATCACAAAAAAAATAATCTCTTTCAACAAAAAAAAAAAAAAGAATCTTCGTAAAACAAACAACAAAATTTCTTTCAACAAAAAAAAAATCCTTTTCATAAAACAAACAACAAAATTTCTTTCAACAAAAAAAAAAAATTTCTTTTCAACAACAAAAAAAAAATCCTTTTCACGAGGCAACGCAAGGAAAGAAAATCTTGAACAACAAAAAAAAACATTTTTAACGAATCTTTTTACAAAAAAAAAAAACTTCTTTCACAAAACAAATTTTAACGAAACAAACAAAAAAAAAACATCCTTTCACTGAACAAAAGAAAAAAAAAAAAAAAAGTGCTTTTCGCGAGACAAGGATAGATGGGTCTACAAAAAAACAGGAATCACTTTACAAAAAAAAATCTTCCCACATGGCGCAAATATACCGAACAAAGAAAAATCCCGCCAAACGCCATTTATAAAAAAAAAATGGAGCTACAATAGGCATTACAAAAAAAAAAAAAAAAATTTTTTTAATGAAAAATTAATGACGTCAACCCGACAACCAAAAAAAAATAATAATGATAGTCTTATCAGTCGAGGAACAATGGAAGCAACAAAAGGCGCCAAGCGTTGAATCTCCCAAGCCAAATACAGCTTCGTGTAAGAAATCTACAACCTGAGAAAACCTGTATCAGCCAAAGAATACTTGCATTAACGCGACCAAATTTCAACGTAGGCCTAAAAATTATTTCCTAAAAATACCCAGCTTCGTCTAGAGACATTTCTTTCTCCTGATATTTCCTCAGCCCAAAAATCTCTAGGTGAATGCTAAGTTCCAGCAGAAAAATACACATCCGAAAGCTAAAACTACAAACAATACCAGCTTCGCGTGGCGGAAAATCCCAATGTGCACAAAAATTTAAATTTCGCCCGCGAACGCTAATTTTGCTGGAACACCCATATAACTTCAGCTTCATCCATCCCGGAATGAACGCTAAATCCTCGCTGATAAAGATTGTTGTTATATATAAATAAATAAATACATAAAAGTAAAATTGAAATAGGGTAGTGTCTATCGGGTAAGCTCCGCTTACTGGTGGGGGACTATTTTGGCAGATCGATGAGACGAACGGGTATTGAGGAAAAGTCCTAGCCTGTTTAGCTACCCCTTTTCTTTCTGGGTTCGTTCGGCTTACTCTCTCCCTTTCTTTCTTTGTTTGACCCTTCTTCGCCTCTGAAGGGAGAAACTCGTGAAATCTCGCAGAATCACGTTGGCCGAAGGATTTCGGCCAGCTTGACCACGCGAGATTTGAAGTCGATAAAAGAACACGTCTTCTCTTCCTCTCTCTCTTTTCCCCTCAGCGTTTTGGGAAGAACGCACCAAGAACTCTCGGCGATTCCCCCCCCCACCAGCTCGAACGAGCTGTGGAGGGTGGGGGAGAAAAAGGTAATCTTATTCACATCTTTCAATTCGATGAACATTTATTCACATCCTTCAATTTGACGAACATTTCTTCACACATGATCAATTACAAATTAGCCACACAAAAGACATTCACATGCCTCGCATATATACACTTACAAGTACGAATCTAAGAACTCTTTAAAATGTTTCAAATATTAAATAAATTGTTTTGTTGATAAAAATGTTATTCCTTTCCTTTTTTATTAACCATTATAAAAGGCCTATTCGTATATGTGTATAGCTTCCTAATTCCTTCGCTTTCTTTAAGGTAAGTTTAAATAATGTTTTCTTCCTTCATCTTGGTTGTCTTAAGCTGTTTTATTTAATCCCCACGTGGTCCGATGGTGGAAGCCTAACGGTGTGATAACATGTCGTTATAAAGGCATCTATCACACTACCTATGGTTGGGGGATTCATAATCGCAAAACCATTTGTCCGAAATCCTTCGCGACTGTGGTTAAAATCCAAAAACCCGTTGTTCTTCTTTTGAATCTCCCGCCATAAAATAACGGCGCTCTTGTATAAGCAGTGACCGATCTGAGGGGGACAACTCTACCTTACCCAGCCGTCGCCATTCCGAACTCGCCCACACTTCGACAAGGGAGACAACTTTGACACACATTTTTACAAACCCTTTCTAACAATTAATGCGTTAGAAATAGCTTTTGAATGCGTTCAGAGTCCATTTTAAACAATTAATAAAAAAAAAACATGTTACGCGTTTTAAATGCACCTTTAATCACTTTTATTATTTACATGCCACAAATTGTATATACTTTATAACAATTAATAAAAAAATGTTACAGGTTTTAAATTAATTGTTTGAAGGTTCTTTTGAGCGCATTTAGGAGTTGTTTTGGGCGCATTTCAGAATCGTAGCGTATTTTTTATTAATTGTTGTAGGGTTTGTAAACTTTGTGTCAAAGTTGTCTCCCTTGTCAAGTTCGGAATGGCGGCGGCTAGGTCAAGTAGAGTTGTCCCCCTCAGATCGGTCACTGCTTATACAAGAGCGCCAAAATAACTTCCACCCCGGCCATATGCTGTCGATTAACACTTGCTAAAAGAGTATTAAAACAACATTTTCGAAAGACATGACCTCATAGGCTCAGGTTTCTCTTTCCTTGGTAATAATCTGTGAAAACCCCACTCACACTACCTTTATCGTGTGCTTGAACGTACCTAAATAATGTGTGCTCTGGACATTGGGGTATACAAAAATCTGTGCAAATCGATTGATTGAAACGAGCTTTTTAGACAGTAATACCCAGGTACCCCATTTTCTACTCACACACAATTTTCCTGAACTAACTAAGATGGAACATCGAAACAGCCAAATTATGTCTCCCCACATTTATAACCACTACATGTTCTGGTAGACATGTTAATTTGCTAATTAAATTAGCAAGACTGTCTATATTTTAATTATTACATTATTTACCTGCATAGTTTTAAACTTTTGAAACTATTTGTAAGTTTTGTTATTACAAAATTTGTTGCATTTACTTTCAGTTAACTGAATTTGTTAATGAAAAATGGCTGTCGGTTTTGGGGGGATGTGGTCGCTATTTTTAAACATTTCATAAACGTTATTTGTTGTATTATTTGTTGCTTATTTTCGATTTCTACGCTGTTAAATATACTACAACATTACCTCTGTTTCTAATGTTAAATAAGGCTGTCTTAAGTTTTGATATTCCATAAATGTTCATTCCCCAGAATTCAAATTGCGTCACCTGTCATTTTACACGTTCAATAACTTTTTAGGTGCTTCTGTATTATTGGGGCAGATAGAATTTTCATTTTTCTTCTAGAAGAGCCAGTTGAGAGGGGAGATAATTCAAACTGTTTTTTTTTAGCATACCCCATAAGGAAAATCCAGAGAATTAGTAAGAAAATAATTTTAAAAAAAGGATACTTATGCAGTTTAAGGACCGGGCTGAAATAATAACGTTATAATTTAGAAAGCCATTTTTAACATGGGGAGGTGGACGGGTTTATTAATTATTCTGTACTTTCACTTAACTATTTAATAAACAGAATAGTTAATCAACCCTCCCCACCTACCCATGTCAAAAATGACTTTCTAAATTATAACGTTATTATTTCAGTCCGGTCCGTAAACTGCGTAAGTACCCTTTTTGTAAAATTCATTTTTTTACGAATTCTCTGGAGTTTCCTTATGGGTTATAGTTACAACAAAACAAAAACAGTTTAAATTATTTCTCCTTTCTAAATTAGAGATGGTAGAGTGTCCCTTTTTATTACATATAATACACGTGCAAACTTTTCCTTGTTTTTGGAATGAATCGCGCGTGCATTCATTTTTTCTAACGGGCTACAAGTAGCCTTGATTTATTTGATAGTGGCTTTCTCAGTTTCGTCTATATGAAACGCTGTTGCGACCGTTATATTATGGCCGAGGGTTGGTTTCATGTGGGGTCCCCCGACCAAAGGTTGTGGGAGAGATGCCTTTATAGCAGTATGTCATTACCACTGTTCGAACGTGGTCCGACCACGTGTGGATTGGTCGAAGTGGCCCGACCACGTGTGGATGAAATTAACAGATTAAAACAAACAAAGGGAAGAAGGAAAACATTATTATTATTTGCAAATTATATTAGAAAGAAAGCGAAAGAATAATAAAGCTGACACACAACAATGGTATTTAGCAAAATCAATAATTAAGAGCAAAACATTTATATTAAAAACAAAACAATTTATTTGACTAAGACATTTTGTAGAGTTCGTATTTTTAAGGAGCGCAAAAGTTCCGTTTGTAAGTTCATGTTTGTACGAAGGTGTATATGCGATGGTGTTTGATGTAAAGTGATATTTTGCGGCAACTGAAATAGTGTGTTTCGAAGAAAAGTTCGCTATTCCTGGTAGGAATTAAAAGAGATTACTTTTTGCCTCCCCACCTCCTCGGTCGAGCTGGTGGGTTGGAGGGTTCGACGATCTTCTCTGTGTGCGTTCGGTCAGAAAGCGGAAGAAAAAGAGGGAGAAAAAAAAGGTCTGTGACTTGTTTTATAGGCAGTCAAATCACGCGTGATCAAGCTGACCTGTTGGTTCCTGATTGGACGGAATCTTCAGCCAACGTGCTTTCACGAGATCACCTCCTCTTCTCTACATCAGAGACGAAGAAGGGCTGAGTAAACAAAGAAATAAAGGAGTCGCAAAAAATATCTTCTGACCGGTTGTGGCGTCAGCCACAATATCTCTCCCTTCCTTAATTAAGGATTTCTAGGTTGATTTTAAATAAATAACGAATATCAAAAAATCGACTATCAGTGTCTCTTCAAGGATAGGATCGTACTCGCATTGTTTAATTTCATGACAGAGGCTCTTGAGAAATATGTATGCTGATTCGTATGAGTTTTGCCGACACTGTAGCAGTTTGTTTACGGCTACACAAAAATTCGACTGTGCTTACATATTATTTGAAATAGTTAATGTAAGTGTCGACTGTCCTCGCTCTATCCTGCCAAAAAGTAAAAATGTAGCTGATTTCCTGCCCTTCAACACCGGCCAATAGAAGAAAGTCATTCAATTTGATGTCGTCGGCGTCGAGAATGTGGCACGCATATTTGCCGATGACACAGATATCTATATCAAGGCTCCAACGGTAGAGGGTGCATCAGCACTGCAGAATAACATAGAAAGGCTCTGTAAGTGGTCAGAAGATTGGCAGCTTAAATTCAATACCTCGAAATGACGAGTTATACACTTTGGACATAACAATCAAAGGAATATATATCTCATGAAATACAATGAAGGAAATGACAACGAAATTGGTGCTTCCGATATTGAAAAAGATCTGGGTGTATACGTAAACAAACTGTTATTTCATTACCATGTCAATGAAACTACAAAGAAAGCAAACCGTACACTTGGGACAATAAAACGAACGTTTGTTAGCAGAGACAAGACCGTGATCAAGAAGCTCTACACCTCAATGGTTAGACCCATCTTTGAGTATGGAATTGCACCACGAGTCCATCAGTTTGTCGGTGATATTGACAAGGTTGAAAAAGTCCAGCGCCGAGCAACCAAATTGTGTCCTACACTTGGGGACCTGCCATACAAAGATAGGCTGAGACACATGAAGCTCTCGTCCAGAAGGGAACGTGGAGATATGATCCAGACGTTCAAGATCCTCACAGACAAAGACAATATGGACCAGGAGGGACTGTTACCCCTCAGCATAACCACAGGAACAAGAGGTCACAACCTGAAACTAAAAAAACAGCAGATTAAATATCAGAAAGTATTCGTTTGGGCTGTGAGTTGTGAACCATTGGAATTCTCTGCCAGATTGGGTCGTCGATGAAACAGACATAAACGACTTTAAGTGCAAGTTGGACAAACACTGGATTCACAGAAAATATTCGGTCAGGGTAATAAGAAGTCAGATGAGCATAGATTAAATGTAGTTTGAATTTAGGCCTGGGTAAAGTACGACTCATGCAATATTTATCCTGAGACAAATTCCAGAGAAGTACCTCAATAAGATGAAAAACCTGTATTTTGCTTTTGTAGATCTAGAGAAAGCTTTTCATAGAATCGTAATGTTTATTGACAACTTGTTAAGACAATAACAGATAAAGAATTGGTAAAGAATGAAAGTTCAAAGTGCCGAGACCATTTTTGATTAACGGAGAAATAATTTTTCACTGAGTGTTTAAATGGGATAGGCATTGTAGATATGCGTATGTATGTGTGTGTCTGTTTCGTAAGGTAGAGAGTGTATGTAGTAACTAGTGTGTATATGCTGTAGATATGCATAGTGATTCGTGAATATCTCTCGTCATGTGTGTGCTGCTTGCCTAGGCCTTTAGCCAGAAAAAGGAAGGTTAGATTGTGGTGTGCGCATTTCTGTTGTCACTGAAAGAAAACATCGAAAGGGAGAAAGAACATGCTGATTGGGACATTTGAAATTTGTGTTCTAATTGGTTGAAAGAAACTGCTGATTTGAGCTATTGTACAAGCGAGAGTCGATACGTGAAAACAACATTCACTGCCGCTGCTGCTTCCAACAATATATTTTCTTTTCTCACAGAACACGGGAACATAATCCAAGCCGAATATGTAACTGAAGGGGATGAAATAAACATTTTCTTGATGTTATCATGAGAAGTCTTCATATACATTTTAAGGTGTATCTGTTAAGCAAAAGTTTTTGTGTGAAAAATGTTGTATTAAAAGATTTTATTAAAAGTACAAAGTCGTGCAAATCTTAAGTAAACCAGATGATATGGGGTGTTTTGTCCATATCCACAATTGTTTGACTAAATTTACTGCAGAAACCTTTCTTCATAAACAGAGTAAGGATATTCCACAAAATTAGAAACTGCTCAAATTCTCATCCAATAAAACACGGTTTGTATTAGTTTGATTATTTAAACTACTGTCCTTATCTTTGATATTATCTTTGTAACGTTTCAGCCGATGTAATCTCTAACCTTCTTCAGACATGTCTTGTCGGACTTGCTAGTCTGTACAACGTTTCACACAAAACTCTTTATATTCCTATAAAGATTCCCGAGTTTCACAATATTCGCCTGAAAGAGGATACATCAGCTGAAATGTTGTGAAAATAATCGGAATAATCCTTAAAATTTCTGAAACGTAATTTATGGTTCGGTTTGTTTGTATGTTTTACATTTGGTGGTTATCATCTGGCATAATGGTTGTTTTTTTTGCTAATTCACTGGGAGACTGAGGCTCAATATTTGGTTATATACAACTCAAAATTGGTACGTGATACCCCCTTGCTGAAGACTGGGCATTACACAGTCTAATGTAAATATATTTTGTTTACTAAATCAAAAACACTTAAGGATAAGTTGAATAATTTTATGGCGAAAATGTCATACTTTAAAAAATCTCAAATGTTTTGTAAATAAAACTGTTTTAATGAGAAATTGTGAATAATTACATTGTGTGTAGCCTAAGGTTTAAATGCAAAACATGGACATTCTACAACTGACTAAAACAAAGTATCCTAGAGTAAGGTATACTGCCAATTTTGTATTTGTAATTAATCCATGCAAATAACAATTTTCTGTGTCTTTCTGTAATACTCCAATATAATATTATTCAGAAATAGGTGGCTTTTTGTGTCAAGCTCTTTCTCTGTTCACCTTCAACATAGTGTCTATTAGCATGATCTGATGCTTTAAAAATACTTTCTGTTAGCAACATGTTGGTTATTTTAAGCCAGTTTATAGACCAGTATTTTTTGCCAAACTGACCTTCGTCAAATAGATCTCTTGACTTTGTGGCAAAAATGTGTATTGCATAAAAAGAATAATTTATTTACGTTTTTTTACCTGATCTTTAATGTAATAGAAAAACAGAAATCCATAATGATTTTTTCAAAGTTTTTCTATTAGAGTTTTTTCTTCCATACGGTTTCATATGGTTTGCCTTAACATTTCATTATTTTTGCATCTCTTTGTGTAGAGAGGCAGTATTAACTACATGCACTATGATGCTCCATATATTAGTTTATGTCGACCGTTTGAATAAGAGTGTTGATAGTTTTATTTTTATGAGTCGATATTAAACAACCAGGTCTCCTGCCTTCTTAATTATCTCTTTTTAAAATGATAGTTCAGTCAGTTCTTAACGATTAAGGGCCGCTTTCGTGGCTAACACTTGCTAACAACTTTTAAAAATTTAGTCCACATAGTTTTTTTAAAGATAACTAAACAAATTCCTTGGGCTAACACATTACATCTTTGTGTGTTCTCATATGCTTTGTAAAATTGGAATTATGTGCAAATTCAGACCCACACAAGACACAAGAATATGGTTTCTCTCCCGTGTGTATTCGCATATGCGATTTTAGACTAGAATTCTCTGAAAATTCTGTTCCACAAACTTCACAAGAATATGGTTTTTCACCTGTGTGCATTCGCATATGCCTTGTCATGTTATAAATTGTTGAAAATTCTTTTCCGCAAGTCTCACACGAATATGATTTTCCTTTTGTGTGCAATCGCATATGAATTTTTAGGTTAGAATTCCGTGCAAATTTAGTTCCACAAACTTTACATGGATATGGTTTCTCCCTAGTGTGCTTTTGCATGTGAATTTGTAGACTATCTTTTCGTGAAAATAAAGAATCACAAACCTCACAAGGATATGGTTTCTCTCCTGTGTGTCTTCGCATATGTGTTTTCAAACTAGAATTCTGTGCAAATTCTGATCCACAATCTATACAAGAATATGGTTTCTCACCTGTGTGTGTTCGTATATGCGATTTCAGAGTAGAATTGTATGAAAATTCTGTTCCACAAACATTACAAGAATATGGTTTCTCTCCTGTGTGCATTCTCATATGTGATTTCTGATTACCTTTCTGTGAAAATTTTTTTCCACAAACTTCACACGAATATGGCTTCTCCATTTTGTGTATCCGCATGTGTTGGCTCAAGGATGATTTGTAAAATAATATCGTTTTACACTCTTCACAAGGAAATGATGTATTTCGAGAAGGTCTCTGCATGTCTTTGAAACAGAACTTCTCTAAAAATACCGATTGATATTATTTACAGGAAATGGAGTCAGCATTCATCTAAATACACAAATGCCTGGATTCCTTTTTCTTGGTTTTTCGAATTGGAAAATACTCTTTTCATGGAAAAGTAAAAATCTGTAAATAAAAAGATTATATTAAAATACGTAGATGCAGTTTATATATGTATTACTTATCTTCTACATTGTATTATTTTTTATAAAATAAGAGAACACCGATAACTAGTATTATCTTTTAACTAGTATTTCTTACTTAACTAGTATTTCACAAAAAAATAACTGTAAAACAAAGTTGAAAAGACTGGCTTTGCTTAAACTAAAAACTAGTATTATCTCTTAACTAGTATTTCTTAATAACTAGTATGTCTTACTTAACTAGTATTTCACAAAAACAACACTGTAAAACACTTACAAAGTTGAAAAGACTGGCTTTGCCTAAACTAAAAATTCTAGTATTATCTTTATTTAACAAAAACAAAACAATTAGAAAATAACTTTTAAATAATTCTTATCAAGCTAAAAACAAAGACAAAAACGTTTAATACCTTTTTATGAAAGTCTACTTTTTTACTGAAAACAAAAACACAACTAACAAAATCAATTACTATCTTTTTACTGTTGTAGTTTTAGGACTGTGCTATTATTTAGATAACATTTTTAAGTTGAATTAAACTTTTACCATACGTTTTGTTTCTTAAATCGTTAGGTGCAAGTACTGAATAGTTGACAAAAGCCACTCCCCTATGTTTATAATGGGTTTCTAAATAATGACAGCTTTACATAGAATCGGATAATATACGGTCTAAAACAGAAGATCATGACCAAACATTTATTCGATATACTTTAAGCACAAATAATAGATATGTGTGTGTCTATAATAGTAACACATATGAAAAACATTAATGCATATGAAGTTGATTATAATTGTACTATTACGTACAGACTTCACATCTTTTTCAAAATTATTTCCGGATACAAATCTTGTACAACTGTTAGTAGTTAAGTCAATCTAGCTGAATTTTTTAGCTAAACCTCAAACAAATTGCTAACAAAGGATTTTAACTTGAATATTGGGCATGAATAACCTCTCTGTCAGATAAAAAAAGTTAACCAAAATTAGCCTTGAGAAAAGGGATCAACGGGCGCCATCTTTAAAGATTGACACTGATTCTAACCTCCCCTCTCTCAACTCAATTTCTGTAAATTCATCTTCAAAAATAGCAAATGTAGCAATGTGAAATTGGATAAAACCAACAGTGTTCATAAAGTTGAATATAATTATTACTTCTATTGCCTTATTGTTGTCTCTTTTGATGTATTACTGCAGGAGCTTAATATTCTGTCATATTCTAATTTCAGGTTGGCTAAAGTGAAGTACCGATACGTATGGATGCTGACAAGTGTGCCGAAGTACCAATAACTCTTAAGGACTGTTTTTTTGTAATATAAATCGCCTGAAAAATACAGATATATTAATAACTAGACGAAATATATATCACATTTGTCAGAAACACAATCTCGTTCAACCAACATGTATATTTACATTGACAATCCTTCCAAATAAGATCCCCTCGGTATGGCTATCTCACACTGGCTTGTACGAGGAATGGTGCACCTTTAACAAGTGATGTTGCCTATAGTAAAAACACTTAGCTAAATACTCCACCAGACTAAATTAATCTTTGTCCTGGAATCTGGTAATAGCAACAAACCACAAGAAAGGCATACTATAACAGTGAGAGGAATATTAATGTTCCTAACTTCTTTACTAAGTCAACGTTTAAGAGGTAAAAGATAACTTTAATGGAATACTCGAATATATATATATGAATCTCATGTAGAGATCAAGTGTTAGCCCCAGTAAAGTGGACCCCCTTGATTTCTGAGAACTTCAATTGCAGTAAAATGAGACAAAAAGTTATATGTTGTGTATATTTATTTATTTTCTCTTTTATTATGTGTTATTAAAACCTGATCCTTCAATTCAATATCATATGGTTTAAAAAGTTCTACTGCACACATTAGCAGAATATTAGAAACAAATTCTGTAATGTAAAATGACTCAATCACCGTCTACTTTTTCTATTTCATATTGTTATATAAAATGGCTTAATTTATTTATTTTGATCAATTTCAATTCATGGATTTCGTATGCAATACTCCTTGCTAAAGTCAAAATGATTTTACCACAGAATAATTGTATTTCAATTTCTTTTATACAAATAAAAAAAAACATCTTTTTACACTTTCTACTGTTTTCCAACTTTACCCAGACCCTCCATTATTACCTTTCTTCATAATTGTAATCATAAGTTGCTTCTAAATTCTACCAACATTGTTTATGTTACAAGGTCTAATAACATTAACAATATAATATGTAAATTGTAAGTATTATTTCAAGTACAAATTAAATCCCTAATACTCAACATTAACATAAGTTACTTTTGTCTATTTATTTTAAAATGATTATTTTATATATATGGTATTAATTTTTAATTTCATTATACAAATATAATTTGGAGTTTATATAAATACATTAAGTAATTAAGAAAAGAGTATATCTGCTCGTTCTAATGAGAAATTAATTTTCTTTTACTTAAACTAATCATTTGTGATGAAGTAACATTTATTATTATATGACCATTACGGTATGTTAATGACAATCATTGTAATCTGTTCTAATATGTGCATGTATGTATGAATGAATCAGTAATATCTGTCCTATTTGTATTCTTTTCTTAAGAAGACTGCTTCCATCATCTTTAGGAATGATGAAGAAAAGATAAAGAAACTACACTTGTCTTATGTCCTAATTTTGGAGAAGTTATCATACATAGCTATGATGAAAGTAAGCTTCCAGCTGCTAATCTAAAATTAATCCTTTTTAATTATTCTCATGTGTAAGCGTTAGTCTTACGTGAACATATCACAACAGATTAAAATAATTGTTCATAACATACATCAATGGTCATATTGATATCTACCTAATTATTGAAAGGAAAACGTTACAATTTTTTTATAGACCTGTCTTACAGACATGTAAGTTTTGTGTGGCATAACCATACCACGATTTTGTGAGCACAGCTCAATAGTTGATAATGTGCTTGATCTAAGCTCCTTGACGCTGAATCACTGTGGCTATTCACACATTAACATTTCTAATGACCTATTATACATGTCATCTCTTAATTACTGGTTGAATGTTCTACTTGAGCAGAGCAATAGTGTGGGCACTGTTTGCATGGACCCTGTTGGTTAGGAGAAAAGTGTAGTATCTCCATATTTATGAAAAATAACAAATTTCAAACACATTTGAAGATATCTTAAGTAGGACGGCCCCTAGAGTAACTCTCGTATTGTGGTGTCTTCAATGATTCAAGTTAAACATTTTCATCACTTTAGACGAACGATGATCAACGAACCCCATTTTTCCGACACTTTTGATGGTCATGTGCCTAATTTGTTTTGAATGTAAATTTTAAAATTTTCTGCAAATAAATAATGTAAAGTGTAGTATCTGTTCTTATACTACACTTCATCTTTTCTGTCCTCAGCCAACGAAGGAGAAATCTCTCTACACTGGGTCAATTTTAATCTTTTGTTCGTATCGAGAGTGCCCGTTTTAAGGAGCTGGAATTTCCCCACCTTAAAAACCGACCATGTGTTTTTTTACATAATAAGAACATAAGTCAGTCGGCCTTACAAAGTCTTATCTGGGCAATACTTCTCCATATTGTATGAAGTATTCCTGAAGTTATGCCATGGAAACATTCATAATTAAAAAACAAACTATTTATCTAACCAGACCGAAATTTTCCTGTTATTGAAGAACATCCGAATCAAATTTACAAAAGTTGAAATTTCATTTACATTTCCACCTTGATGGAACTTTTAAAGGTCAGCATCTAAGAGCATATAAGATGTGAGACTTCATTGGCTACAATATAAGCCTATCTCTACGACGAACAACACTGAAGTTATAGCAAAAAAGTGTTACTTTCACCTTTACCTTAAACCTAGATGGACCTAAATTTAAATCAGACTTAAGTTAGACAATGACCGATATTTTCACCTAGTTTAGTAACATAGTAACAACCAACAAACAAAAAACCAACAAAAACATAACCTCCTTTATTCTCATTCGAAAACATCAAGCCCCTCCCTATTACAAAAAAGATTAAGAAATAAAGGTCAACTTATTTTAAGTTTTTTTTTTTTCAATATTTGATTATTTTAATAGTGGAGAAATAAGGACATCATCTTGTATTAAATTGATATTACTGTAATGAATGTATCAGGTATTAATGTAATGAATGTATCCGATATTAATGTAATGATTGTATCCGATATTAATGTAATGAATGTATCCAATATCAATGTAATGAATGTATCCAATATCAATGTAATGAATGTATCCGATATTAATGTAATGAATGTATCCAATATCAATGTAATGAATGTATCAGATATTAATGTAATGAATGTATCCGATATTAATGTAATGAATGTATCAGATATTAATGTAATGAATGTATCCAATATCAATGTAATGAATGTATCCAATATCAATGTAATGAATGTATCCGATATTAATGTAATGAATGTATCCAATATCAATGTAATGAATGTATCAGATATTAATGTAATGAATGTATCCGATATTAATGTAATGAATGTATCAGATATTAATGTAATGAATGTATCCAATATCAATGTAATGAATGTATCCGATATTAATGTAATGAATGTATCCGATATTAATGTAATGAATGTATCAGATATTAATGTAATGAATGTATCCAATATCAATGTAATGAATGTATCAGATATTAATGTAATGAATGTATCCGATATTAATGTAATGAATGTATCAGATATTAATGTAATGAATGTATCCAATATCAATGTAATGAATGTATCCGATATTAATGTAATGAATGTATCCGATATTAATGTAATGAATGTATCCAATATCAATGTAATGAATGTATCAGATCCAACTCTTTCAAGCAACTGCTGTCAAGACTTACTATTTTGGACATTGAATGCATAATTAGAGAGAAAAGACTGCGATGGTACACACATGGTCAACGATATGATGAAGCCATCAAACATGCCCTCAAAATATCCATTGATGCTCTTCGCTGACCTGGCAGACCCAAGAAGAAATGGTGCGATGTCATCAAAGACGACATTACTGCCTGGCGCCTAAATTATTTTTACTCCATTAACAGATCCAACTGGAATTCTGGTGTGAGATCAGCCATGCGTGCAGCAATCCAGTCAAAGGAAGGAGAACCACTAACATGGTGGGGGAATGTCTCCATCTCTGCACGATAATCAAAAAGAACTGCTAGTAGTAAATAAGGCGACAACAAAATGGCATCTTGAATTGACCAGCAAACTTATATACCATTATATGACCATTAAGGTATGTTAATGACAAACAAACTCAATTGAAGATGTAACATAAGAAATACAGTATTTCCATTCAACACCATAATCATTTTGTCTTAAAAAAAAAATTTTTCCAAACTAAGCAAAAACATTTTTGTGATTTATTTGTCTTGGTTTGTCTTATGATTATGATGATAGTTGATGCGATGTGAAATATTTTCAATCACTGTCGTAACAGATATTAGGGTTTGCCTGTAGATATTTATTTATGTATTACTTTTATTCACCCCCAAACAAGGAACATTTCCACTTAGACACAAGAAGCTACTATGAATTAGGGGCCATACCTACAGGGGCATCCTAAGTCGGGATTTGTGCAGCAGGATTTTCTTACGATTTCATTTAACTTTATGCATGTTGGTACAATCAGGGGAGCAGGGAGAACAGAAGGAATTCCAAATGCTAGCAGTTCGAGGAAAGAAGCTATTAAAGTAGAAAGCTTTTCGGCATCTGGAGACCTTTATGGTAAAGTGGTGGGATTTGTCTGATTATCGGGTCAGTCGGGAGTATTTACATCGAGGGGGCTCAAGTGCCGCAAGTTCATCAGAGCACATTTCATTAAAATACTCATAAAACAACTAGAGGGATGTGACATTTTGGCGATGGGACAGAGGCTGGAGCTTGGTAAATAGTGTGGAAGGAATTTTGTGTCGACAGGGTACAATTCCGCTAATTTAAAGCTAAAATTGTCGTTTGCTTCTCAAGAATTCTGATTGGCTAAATGCTTCAGCATCTTCCGGCTTTTTACATAAACAGCCAGAAGATGCCGAACAAAACGTCAGTTTTATTTAATTCAAAATCTATACTAGTACCAAAACGGAATTATAAGTACGTTCAATGAAAGGAAGTATAGTGTTTTAGTGACTTATATGAAAAATAATTTAAATAAAAATATTTTTAAGAAATTTGTTGTGAAACAAATATTTTTATAAATACTTTAATTTTTTAAATAAATTATTTTCATAACTCACTAAAAGACGTTACTTCTGTCCTTACATTTTGTTGCCATTTCACTTATTGTATCGATCATGCTGACAGCCGATAAAAGGGTTGAATATGAATACGTAATACAACATTGATTTTAACTAAAATACGTTCAGCATGTCATAATCTTTTTTTTAAATATACAGTTTTTTAGCTGTTGAGTATTTCTTTTTTTGTTGTTTATCTTTTTTTTAAAAGGTAATTTTGCAGTTTACTGACTGTCCCATTTTTTAGATAGGATTTTCAAGTTAAATTCCATTTTTACGGTATCTTTTTTTAATATTAAATTGTTAGGTGAAAGTACAATTGACAAAGTCTCCCCCTTTCTCATGTTAAGAATAGGCTTATAAATTACGTAATTATTTCAGCATAGTCCGTAAACTGCAGAAGTCCAGAAAAAAAAACAGTTGATACATTTTTGGGTACTTCTGGACATAACAATTCTCGCTAAATAATAATACAATTCTACTGTTGGTATTTCTACAGAATTTCAACTAAACAAAACCGACTTTTACCGAAGCATATTTCCGGAACTAGCCGGAAACAAACGAAGCCATTTAATAAATGATTTATTGAATCGGAAGTGCGAAAAAAATTAATGGTAAATGACATTTATTTGTCATCTACCACGAATTTTCTTCGCACTTCCATTAAACGGAAGAATGATTGAGTTATTTTAAACTCTAATCCAACCCTACCTAACAAAACCGGTGCTACGGTACGAAACGGGTACCCAGATTTTTCGTAGCACCACAAAACCTTAAACTATTTATTAATTGATTGTTTGTCGACGACCGAGATCCATCAAGGAAAAAAAAGGACGAGTCTTTTTTTTAAATATATGACTTAAAAAAAGGTGCTTGTGCATATCCAACCTGACATGTTAGACCGCTCTTAAAAATAAAATATCTAAAGAAATGTATAAACTTTGTTATGTACTTACGTGGTAGATGAAAAGAGGACTGTACACCAAAAATTATGCCAATTAATCCAGTATTTATTTAATTATAAATAAAAAACGATTTTATCACTCGGTAGATATTTCCACCATTTTTTTCCAGTGGGCAAGGACGATAACTCATATTTTCACGATTTCGGGGTTTGGGGTCATTGTTTACAAAAATGTCAAAATGTACGTAAAATCATTTTTTTCTTTTTCTTATAATTTAATAACTACTGGATGAATTTGCGTAATTTTTTCTGCACAATCTTATTTTCAGCTAACACGTAAGTACATAATAAAGTTTATACATTCTTTAAATATTTCAATGTCAGGGTTGATATGCACAAGCACCAAAAAAAATTCTCGGGGGGAATAAAAATATTTCTTGTTTATTTTCGTCCGAAATAAATCCTTCTTCATAAAAAAATAGATTCATTATTTTTATTTTTATTACTTGTGAACCATACTAAACCGACTTTAGTGTTAGGTTAGGGTAGCTTAGGATTAGGGTTAGGGTTAGGGTTAGGGTTAGGTTACAGTTAGTTTAGAGTTAAGGAAAAATAAACGGTTCGTTTCATTTTTTCTTGTTCAAAAGCTGGACTAGTACCGTTTTTTTTTTAAATTTTGACGACGACTCGGATTTTTTTCTGGCTGTTTACGTAAGCCTCATTCGGCAAAAATCGTTTTTTTGGTTCAAATTTTTTAATTTTATGTTATGTAGAAAAATGTTTTCGTAAAAAACAAAACAGTAATTAAATATCTTCTAAAAATTAAGCGTTCAGTAACAAACGTATTTAATTTAATCAATATTTACTGAGATTTCATCACAAATCATTTAATATTATTAATTACCTAAACAACAAAAGTCGAGAGCTAAACTGCTTTTTAAATATTTTATTTATGGAATTGAAATAATAACTATCATAAAATAATTACAACAATATGTCATTGGGTGTAAAATTAAATATTTTAACATCAAAAAGTGCATACCTCAATATATGTTCTGTAATTGTTGAGAATAATTTGAAATAGAGAGCGAAAGACAACGGGTTAATGATGAGCTGTTTATAGAGGAACTCATCTCCGTAGTAGTAAAACGCATCACTATAAGATGGGGGTGGGAGGTGTGCATGTCAAATAGATAGAGGGAGTAGCAGGATGAGGTTGAAATCAGTGTGTTATTGAGAGAGGGGTAGCGTGAGTAGTAGTGGGGGGTAACACGTTATAGTGAGTATTAGCGTTTCATATAACATTACGGACCCCGTATTATAGAACAGTAACGTAATATATAAAGTAAGATGTTGGGTAATTGAGACATTTGGCTCATCAAATTAAGTTCCGGTTACTAGTTTTCAAACAGGAAGCGGTGACAAGGCGGAAAGTGTTCCCCATTAATTCACAAAGGAAAATCAAACGTTTTTAATTAAAAATGTAGTATTGTTTTTATTACAAATATTTTTCTAAAAATTGAAAATATAAGAAGTTTTTTTTTTTTAATACTCAGCTGAATTGGTCTGTGCTTCTGTAGTTTCATGACGACATGGTAGGCCTCTCTTTAAAAACTAGCTAAAGAAATGTATAAATTTTGTTATGTACTTAAGTGGTAGCTGAAACGAATACCGTACATAAAAAAATACGTAAATCCATCTAGTATTTATTAAATTAAAAATAAAAAAACGATTTTATCTAACGATCGCCATTTTAGGTTTTCCAGTAAACAAAATTTGAGTCATCTCCCTTGCCTGATATGTAAGTATAAATGGTGCGTATCTACAGAGACATTCGGAAAAACAAAACAAAAATAAACTGATAAATATCTGTTTGATGTACGTACCTGTTACGGAATGAATGTATCATATTTACAAAATAACGTAAATTAATCAAGTAGTTTTTATTTTATTTTATAAAATATAAACGAATAACAGTAAAATATCAGCGCCATATTGGTTATATTCAAGGGAGATAATACAAACTTTTGCGAACTAGAGAAATAAAGTCGGGAACTATAGGTGTTATCTCCCTTAGCTCCCTTATATATAATCAATAATGGCGCCTACATATTTACATTACCCGTTGATCTGTAAAATTAAATTTTCTTTTTAAAAACTACTACAGTTTTGTTTTGTTTTTCTGTTCTCTTTTTCGAATGTCTGCGTATTTCCTGATAAGCACGGAAAATACTTTAAAAATATTTTTGGAATTTTTTTCTGTACAAAAACAGTTTATACTGAACATGTTTTTTTTTAATACTTTATTTATGTTGTGGACCTGTTGAGGGCTTGAATGAAAATACGGAATGACAAGTATATTGCAGAAAAATATATACAACAGAGAAACAAGAGAAGTGGTTCGTTAGTTCTGACTGCCAGTGTAGACTGGGGTTTGTGCAATGGTATTAAATTCCCTCCCACCGCAGGAATATGTGACACAAGGTCGGGAAGGTGGGGAGATCAAGCCAGCGCACCTAAAGAAGGAGCACTCTGGCCTAGCAAAAATAGCCTGGGCAACCCCGTTGGCATTTCACGGTTAGGGCGCCTTAGGCAGCAAGCAATAAACGGACTCCTCCCCAAAGAGGGAAAGCAAGGCCTGGGAGGGAGCACCTCCTAGAACCACCCAGGACATTATACCTTAGTCTAGCAGATAAAAGGCCACCGAAATGGCCCAGTTCTTACCGGACGGATTGTCAAGAACGTATCCTCGACTGCTATACGCCCATCCCAACGTCCTCAATCAACCGAAGTTAATGAGATACTGAACGGGCAGGGTTGTCGCAACACTTTGAAGCGTAATGCTTCCAGTATTTATTGAGAATGAAAGAGTCCAAATTTCCCTTATAGGTACGGCACCATAACAATTTATTAAATAGTCTAATAGATTTTTATAAATATAAATTTAATTAAATAAGTTAAACTTCATAATAAAAACGCGTCCAATACAAAATATTTTCGAAAAAATTGTTTTTCATTTGAATGGACAGATTCTGCTTTGTCACCATCTTCCTGTTTGCAAATTAGTAATTCGCTTTCAGTAACAAAATTTCCCAATTACCAAATGTTGTTACTTTATTACGATATCTGGACTAATAACATTATTGGCGTATAAGAAGGGGCGACCCGTAGTAAGCATGCTGCTATTCCGAATTCACAACAGCAAACCACAATTAATAGACTGTCTCTCCTGCACCAAACAGTCATAATTTTTTTAAAAGTTTGATTGCGGCTTGCTGTTGTGAATAGTCGCATGCTGAATACGGTTGGCTCCCTTTTCTGATACACCATATTGTTATATACTAGCAGGCTTTCACTGAAAAGAGCCAATTTTAGGGTTTAAATCGTGAAGAAAATCAAAACGACGAACTTACTTTGACGTTATTCCACGAAATAATAACGGCTTTACGGAAACACAGGAACAAAATGAAGGTTGCCCAATGTGTTGATTAATGTTGACAAGACGAAATAACGTTATCCTGGAGTTCCTTGACTCGCCTACCGCTAGGGCCGTAGAGAGCGCAGAATATACATCTTGTCGGTTTGAAATTAAGACTTGAACTGAAATTGTTCTGTTCATCACGTGGTTTAGTTCTCACACCAAGACAATTCATCGCGTATGAATCTCATTCAGCATATGCGTGTCGCTTGTCCATGTGGTGAAGAGACGATGGTTACATAATCGTCAATCCGAATCACAAATTACTGCTGGTCACATAGATCGATAAAAAATAGTTCGTTCATGAAACTGATACATAGTCCTCTGATTAGGCTTTTAAGCGATTAAACAAGAAAAACTTTATTGATAGAAGTACATGAGAATACAATGGAAAGAACATGAAAATGCAAAAAAATAGATTATATGATTGATAAACTTGAACAAGAATGTCTTTGTAATGCTGCCAAAGAGAAAATATCTCTTTTGCTGTAAAAGAAGCAAAAATGTAATAATTTGAAGTAAAAAGAGAAACATGTTCAGTGGTTCAAAGGTTCAAAAAATGTGTAATTATTGCAAATTGCGACTGTTCCTTGGCTGAAAAGTGAAAGAATTACAAATATGTTCACAAAAGAACAGCTTTTATTCAAGAAGAGAATTTACCACATGCAGCTGCAACATTGTAGAAGTGGTAGTTAATTACTTTAGGAAATGTAAATGTTCAGATATATCAGGTTTTACAAAACCTTTTAGGTCAATGGACATGTCTACCAGAACGTGTAGTGATAACCTGAGTGGGAAGACATGATTGGGATGTAACTGAAGATACATCTGTTAACTAAGACAATGTTAAGATGGATGGAACATGGGTTTACAAGGTGTCGTTGTTTGAAAATGCTCCTTTAAGTTTGTCGACCGACACAGTCTCTTAAGTTCATATAATATCCAGAGTAAAAAATGTTTGTTACAATGGAGAAAACGATATGGACCAGAATAAAGTGGTGTTAGTGGTGGTTTAACGGTGTCATTCTGATTGAAAACGTGTGTCCATGATGAACGGTCCTTACGTAAAGCTGAATGTATGCTATGATGACGAGTGTTGTAAACTGTTGAAGTAGCATCTAAGTCTGTTAATATAGAGTTCCAAATTCAGGTGACTCTTAAAGAGTGGACATATGACCAGGTGATGTTAATAAAAGTAAAGTAGTTCAGCTGGGATATATTCCAAGTCTTCTTTCATAGCAAAAAGGCAGCCAATAAACACGATGGAAGCGTACTCCATCCAAAGCTGTAGATCGGGGGATTTTAATTGTCGATGAAAGCTCTCAATCAAGCTGGGTGATAACAAGTAGTCTGTGGCTAACGCCACTACCGGGCAGGGGATATTTGTTGCGACTCCTTTCTTTCTTTGTTTACTCAGCCCTTTTTCGTCTCTGAGGTAGCGAAGAGGGGCTGATCTTGTGAAAGCACGTTGGCCGAAGATCCGACCAATCAAGGTCCAACAGGTCAGCTTGACCACGTGTGATTTGACTACCTATAAAAGAAGTCACGCACCTTCTTTTCTACCTCTTTTTCATCCGCTTTCTGGCCAAACGCACACAGAGGAGATCATCGACACCCCCCCACCGGCTCGACCGAGGTGGGGGAGGCAAACAGTAATCTCTTTTAATTCCTACCACGAATGATGAACTATTCCGTCAAACACACACCATTACAATTGCCACACAAAATACATCAAACACGCTCGCATGTACACCTTCGTAAAAACATGAATTTAGAAACAGAACTTTTGCACTCCTTAAAAATATGAACTCTACAAAATATCTTAGTCAAATAAATTGTTTTGTTTTTAATATACATGTTTTACTCTTAATTATTGATTTTTGCTAAATATCATTCTTGTGTGTTAGCTTTATTATTCCTTCGCTTTCTTTATAATATAATTTCAGATAATATAATAATGTTTTCTTTCTTCCCTTTGTATGTCTTAATCTGTTAATTATATCCACACGTGGTTAGGCCATCCGAACAGTGGAAATGACATGCTGCTATATAGGCATCTCTCCCACAACCTTTGGTCGGGGGATCCCACATGGATTAACGATTTGTCCGGTCATCCATCCTCACATTGGGCTATCCTTTGTTCCTAACCCCCGGCCATAAGTCCTCGTACATTTAATACCAAGTATTTTGGATAGTTCTTGGAAGATTCAAAACGTCAGTCACGATCAGTGATAATTGTTGCTGAGACACCATAACGCGAAATTCAGCCCGTCATAAAGGCACGCGCTGCAGTTTCAGCAGATATATCGCTTAGTAAAATGGCTTCATGGCACCGTGGGAAACGATCAATACAGGTCAGTAAGTAAGAATAGCTTTAGTTGACCGGCCAGGGTCCAGTCAAATTAATGTGTATGTGTTTGAATCTAGCATCAGGGGTGCTGAAAGTGCCAAGAGTGGCTCTTACATGTCTGTGTACCTTCGATTTCTGAGAGAGTAGGCAGGAACGAGTTCATGCAGTAATTCTGCGTCTCATTTTTGGCCAGAAGAATCGGGCTGAAATTAGTTCAACCGAGGCAAAGACACCGTTGTGAGCCAATCCGTGTGAAGACGAGAAGACAGTTATTTGATGATTGTCAGGAACGAGTTGTAGAAGTCTCGCACAAAATTTGCTCATCCGCTGTATGGGCGGGCATGTACTTGAATTGCCAATTGACCAACTGCGTAGATGAAAGATTAAGATCCTCAAAATTTGGCTGATCCAGAGCGATTTGACAGAGATCAATATCTTTTGGGGAAGAGATAGCGCTGATGGGTAGATGAGATAATGCATCTGCAGCATTGTTCTGTGAACCGGATATATTCCGTATGTCGTTGGAGAACTAGAAAATAAAGTCCAAATGTCTTGATTAACGAGGATAATATTTGTCTGGCTTAGCAGGTAGTAAGTGGACGATGATCAGTGTAAATGGCAAATTGCCGACCTTCTAAATGGCGAAAATGTTAAATAGCTAAGTAAATAGTTAAGAGTTCACGTCCTAAATTACATTAACGATTTTCCGAAGGACTCAATCTTCGAGAAAAATATGACAGATATTGATGATGTTGATATAGAACCGTGACAACAGCTGAACCTGAAGCATAAACGACAAATGAATTTCAGCATCAGGTATGGGATTTGATAGCAATGATGTATCTGCAAGCTTTTACTTCGCCTCGTAAAATTCTTTCATCTGACAGTTATCCAGTGAAATAGGTTCATCCTTCTTTTTTCTATTTTTCAACAGATACGTAAGATGAGTTAGTATGTTAGCACAACGCGGAATGAAATATCTGTAATAGTTCAATAATCCATGAAAATGTCACAATTTACGTAGTGAAGTTGGAGGATGTAGATCGAGCAAAGCTATGACTTTTTTCAGGAAGGGGTGAAATAACTTTTTAGTTTATTACATGTCACAAGAAAACAAGACTTGTGGCATCAAAAGTACACTTAACGGGGTTCATTCTAACATTCAAAAAGAATGTGGAAATGTTTTAAATGTTCCTCCGTTGAAGAGCTAGCCATACTAATGTCGTTTACATCGTTATAGACAAAATCGTCCATAAAACGTTGAAAAGTACTAGTTGCATTACGTAAGCCGAATCGCTTAGTCACAAATTCCAACGCACCGAAATGAGTAGTTACACCACTCTTAGGGATATCAGCAGGATTAACCGGTATTTGGTAGTAAGACTTAACAAGATCCAACTTTAAAAATACATTACAACAGTGTAAGGATGAAACGAAATCCTGAATATGAGGGGTCAGGTAACGATGGAAGAACAGTAGTAGAGTTCAGCCGACGGAAATCTCCGGTATGACGCTAGACCCCAGAAAGATCCGGGCCATATGTAATAGAGGATGCCCAAGGGCTATATGAGGGGTGAATAATACCTATCGGGAGCATGTAATTAAATATTCGCGTATGGCTGTTTTTTACTCTTCCCAAAGAGGGGTGCCGAAGGGCGAGCAAAATAGAAGCAGCGGTTGTTTCAATTATATGCATAGTAGAATGAGCAAATTCGTTTGCTTCAAAATTCAAGTTCGTCAGGTTAGGAAAATATGCAACAACAAATCATAAGGATTATCAGCAGAATCAATAAAAAATACAAGAAGCTTTTCTGCCAGGGTCGAATAATACCTAGCTGGAGCATCCATGCCTGACTGCCTTTTACTTCTCGGGAGAGAGGTGCCTAGGACAAGCAAAGATAGGGGCAGCGCCAGTTTCAGTGAAATACATAGCAGGTTTGTTTATTTCCAAATTCAAGTTCGTTATGTCAGGAAAATAATTCAACAACAAATCATAAAGATTATCGGTAAAAGCAATAAAAATACATTTCTACCAGATAATGATAGGTTAGTGCTAGAATCTGTCAGTCTGCATCTACGCATTTTAACCATCAAGAAACATCACCTAAGATAAGGGTAGGGGACGTCAGCAATAATAAACAACCACGTGAAATCTCTACGTAGTTTAGAGCCCAAGGACTTGACTATACGTTGGTATGGAAGAACGGTACACAGACTAAAGTTGAAATCAGAAGTACATGTGAGTATACACTGTTGCTAGCGTACAGTGTGTACTATTGCATGAATGGGGTTATAGGACAGAAGGACTTTTGACACACCTTCTACCAATATCATTTTCAATCATCTCTCATATAAACAGCCCTTTCGCGATTTTGCTTTCTCCCCTTCCCCTAAAAAATCAGGAGGATTTTTCCCATCCTACCAAGAGGACTGTATCCTCTCAACACTTCTGGCCTCCCGCCAACTAAAAACAACTTCTTTACACAATTTTGCACAGACAAACATGAAACAGTGTCTTTTGCAACAACATTTGCGTAAATATACTTTGCCGTGTCTATTTAACAACACATTCAAATATTAATCAAAACGAAAAAAACTGATGAAAATATACTCCAATATGTACCACACATACGTCTCATTTTCCTTTCTTTCTGATTGTGTGTCTCTCTTTTTCCCCCGTTTTTACAACACATAAACAATGTTAGTCAAGACAAATACAAATGCAACATATAACACATATAGGTCTCTTTTCTTTTTATTCTGATTGTCCCCTTTTTACAAGTGAGGGGATTTCTCTTTTTTTCCCTCTGCATAAATCATCGGCTTATCTTCCTTATGTTTTACGTTTCCCACAACACGAATCGTGGTTTATCCTCGATCAGAACATCACATCATTAAAACTCACAAATTCCTGACTGATCTCACTAACTAAACGAACTTCATCTTTAACCAGTTACACAATCTCCAACGATTAAACTTTCCCACTTCGCATTTATCCACTTTCCGAATACTACATCACACATCATTCTCTATTTTCTATTTCTAAACGGATAATTCACGTGCTAGGTGGAGGACAGCTCCCACCCACATAGTTTAACTAGGTCATATCCCTATCTAATGTTTGAATAGCCGCATGCATCTTTTTCCAGCACCTCACAACAATAAATGTTTCGTGTTCTACCAAATCTTATGACCAAGTCAATCACCATGACTTCAACAAAAATACACACTGCATTATTCATCTCTTTCCGTTCACTGTATCAATGGGACTACCACCGTTCCACCCACACGCGACGCACCAGAGAACAACGGGTCTGCACAACAGTTGGAGACCTCGTGAGATTCCTTAACAAATCACATAATACCTTCTTCATAGAGTCTGCCATTCTATTTGCAAACCTACTCTGTATTCTTTTCTGCATGTCAACCAGGGATTTACATTATCTCATAGATGCAAAAATTACACTAAGTAGGCTTTAATGATTACAAACACATCTAAATCAATCCAACCACTTTTGATATTGAGGAAAATCATTTATTTTATACATATTGCAAAACTTTCCGACATCATAATCAAAAACTTCAAAATACAACAACCAACAACACATATCTTCTCTATATTTTTCATACCGTATTTTGATCCAGCCTGAAAACGAATTATTATAATTTTTTCATTAAATGTTAAACAATTTGAATAGTAAAGATGAAGCAATTCCGATGAAATCACTCTAAATATTAAAATGTATCTTACAATCATATTAACTACATGATTCACTTTTAAGTAAAACAAAAATATTTCAACATTAATAATATTGCTTATGAATATGCGATATCAGTAAAAGTAAATATCAGTTTTCTGGAACTGTTTCAACGATAATTATTTAATTAATGTCTTAAGAGAGTGAATTACAAAAGAACGTACCTAGTTTTTACCTATTTTTTTTTAATAAAAAGTAAAACATGTCCAAAAGCCCGTCTTATAAATGTAAACAGCTACAAAATTTCAAAGTATGGAAGGCTCAAACTGGCGTAATAGTTCTTTTTTTAATTTACGTTACGAACTGCGTCAATTTTATTAATGTTACATGATGATTGATTACAATCTTGAACAATTACATTACTCCATTTATTCTTATAGAATTAATGTAACTTTAAATTAAATTAAAATTCTTAAAGAATAAATAACTAATTTATTGTTACGACACATGTTCGAATTTCTTACATGTGTCGTAACATTTAATTACATTAATTCTTTTAAAATAAAGCTAAGAGTATTTTTTAAATTTTAAATGTGAAAAAGTAAATTAAAGTCAATGACTATACTGACAATATTCATTGAACAAAAGTTAAAACATTAAAAATTATCTATTAATAAATAAATATAATTCAATTTTGAAAGAAAATGTCATATTTGAATTCTATTTATTTATTAATAAATAATTGTTTTAAACTTTTAAAATAATATTTAATGAAAAAATGACCAAACAAATACAAACTTACGTTTTCATCTTTACAAATAATTGTGAAATTACCGAAAATGTTGAATCTCTGAAAATAAAAATTGTGAGGACGGTGTGGGGGGAGTGAGTGGTGGTTGGTTATTAGAGAACAGACTTATCATATGTCCTCAAGCCAATTGATAGTAGGAATTATGTCATTTTAAAAAAAAAATTTTTTCGTTACGTTCCTGAGTCTCTAATCTTTTAATTTTAGCTTTATTTTCAAGATTATAAAAAATTTCTTGCGCTGATGACGACACGTTCATGTATGAAAAGGAAATATAATTATATCGCATTTTATATTTTACCAGAAACTCTAATCATTAAAATCACATGAAATATTTTCTGTAATTATATTATGTTTTGGTGAAAATATTGATTAGACAATGCGTTATTCAATGATAACATTACTAATTCAAAAAATATTTTTTGTTCGAGTTAAATTGATTTTATTAACACGAAATTTAGGGGCCTTTTTCTTAATATATACAAAATAATTTAAAAACAATCTTTATTTTAAACATCTACAGCGCTTTATTTTCATTAAAAACGTTTTCATTCATACATTCTTTTTATTAATGCAAAAATATATCTTTAGTAAAGGTGTATTTTGTTTAAAAATATGATATATTTTCGTTAAGAGTTTAAAAAAATCGTTTATTATTCCGTGATCGTTGATTAATAAATCCTGAAAATTTCATTAAAATTGGTTGATTTCCTGAATTTTGGTGAATTTTAAGGTGAAGATAGGGTTAAAATGTTTTTACATTTTGGGAATCGGCCATTGATTTTGCACATACCTACATAACGTTAATCTCGTGGTAAGGGGATAACTCTGTTTGGTTAAAACATATAACAAATATTAAGATATTAACTAAAACCTTTCATTATGACTTTTATGACTTTTACTTTAAGGATTTTTATCCAAAATGTCTAGAAAAAGAGAAATCAAGTATTTTCAGTTCATTACTTTTATTTTTATAATAGATTTGAATGTTTATACATTGAGCCACAAGAATTATAAATAGAAGACAATAATTGCAGAAAATGATTCGGATACTCATATTTTATTAGCTATATCGAAATTAAATATATAAATATACTGTTATAACGATGTATATTATTGATAAAATATTTAAATTCATATGCTTTATTATTGGATACTCTAATTAAGATTGTTTAAAAATTTGAATTTAAATTAAAACTTGAAAATAATACAAATTATTTAAATGAATTCTCATTTATAAAGAATTGAACAGTTATATAACGTAAAGTTAATATGTGCAAGGTGTAATTGTTGAAAATGTATTTATTATAGTTTTATCATATAGATTTTACCACAATTTTTACTATGCAAATAAAATTACTCACATTTTTATTAAAAACTGTGTACAGGAGAGAATAATTTGGTCAATCGAAGATGGCATATTTCCTTGTCTTGTACATTATAAAAAGGATAACATAGAAAACTTGTATATTTTTAACTAATATTGTTATCATCTTAAGTGGTTTCATAAACATTAAATAAGTAACAAAAAATCTGCTTAATTACTTTCGTGTTGTAACAAGATAATAGTAAGTTACAGATAGATATTATATTACGTGTTGGGCCATAATTGTAAGATACAGAACATGTTAATATTAATTTTAGAGAGGATAATCTAAAATTGGAATATAAATTAATGTACGATGAATTAAAATAAAATTAGAGAAAGTAATGTTAACATTGATTTTGATAATTATATGTGATATATAATTAGAGAAAGTAATGGTAACATTGATTTTGATAATTATATGTGATATATAATTAGAGAAAGTAATGGTAACATTGATTTTGATAATTATATGTGATATATAATTAGAGAAAGTAATGGTAACATTGATTTTGATAATTATATGTGATATATAATTAGAGAAAGTAATGGTAACATTGATTTTGATAATTATATGTGATATATAATTAGAGAAAGTAATGGTAACATTGATTTTGATAATTATATGTGATATATAATTAGAGAAAGTAATGGTAACATTGATTTTAATAATTATATGTGATATATAATCGCTTAGAAAATAAAATTAGAGAAAGTAATGGTAACATTGATTTTGATAATTATATGTGATATATAATTAGAGAAAGTAATGGTAACATTGATTTTGATAATTATATGTGATATATAATCGCTTAGAAAATAAAATTAGAGAAAGTAATGGTAACATTGATTTTGATAATTATATGTGATATAAAATTAGAGAAAGTAATGGTAACATTGATTTTAATAATTATATGTGATATATAATCGCTTAGAAAATAAATTGAGGTATAAGATAGGGAAAACTTGCTTGCAATGAATGTAAAGTTATGAAAAAATTGGTGTGATCATATTTTTTTAAAGCATTCTTTAAAAATTTAGCATAAATATAGGCATACACCTAAACGCACAGAGGATGCGGCATATAATAAAATAATACAAATACATGAAATTTAAAAGGAGAAAACAAATATGTCTTGATTTTTATTTCATTATTATATTTCTACTCATCTATATTTTATGCTAAATTTCTTAAAAGATGCTTTAAAAGAATATGATCACATCAATTTTTAACATTTCCATGCTGCACGCTTCCCATATTAAAAACAAGAGACAAAGAAGAAAATAACATATTCGTCCTTTTTCCATTCTGACAGAACCAAAGGTACCACTACTGCTTATAATATCTCTCTGCGTGACAAGGCTATGTTTTTTAGTGAAATGACGTAAATACCAATACATTAGATTTAAAATGAGCAAAAAATTTGTCTTGACTTTTATTTTATTATTATATTCCGCATCCTCTGTGTTTTTATGCGTATGGTTTATGCTAAAGTTATTCAATTTAACACTGTAAGTTAAAAATGAGTCTTCATCGTTCTTCCTTTGTACTTCCAGCTGCAATAATTTTATTAACAATACAAGTAATTTCTCTTTTAAGATTTGTAGAGTTTTCTTAAGTTTTAATATCTTCATAACCAGAATATCCGTTTACTAACTCAGATATGCACATCTGAAATACCATGTTGCATTTCTAGATCAATTTTGTGGTATTAGTGACAAACATTGCATTTATAGGTGAAGAACGGGTATTCAAAATTATTAGAACAAATCTGAACAAATTTCTCTCTTCTATATTGAAGAATATAGTGCTCTTCTATTGACGAATATTTCTTGACATGTCCATATCAAAAAAACGCATACTTGAAACTCGTACAAGTGTAATTTAAGTGCAATTGTTTCTATATCTACTGTATTTAGTTCGCCTTGTATATTCGACAGGTTGTTTTTGAAATTCTTTTTCATGAGTGCGGTTCTCTTATAATTACTGGAATCACGGACGTCTACCTAATATCTTGGTTTCTTTTCATGGTGTACATTAAACCTTGTTATTTCATTATTTTCTTTCTCAAAGACTGACTTAAACTAAGGTTGCAACTTTTTCCATCTTGCCCCATATAACTATGTCAGGTTTAACAGTTCCGTTTTCTATGTATGTAGCTGTATACATTGCATAGTCATAGTGGATGGTGTATGACTTAATAACTGTTCTTTCTGGTTTGTTTGCTGCTACACTGAGTAGTCAACTTGTTACACATTGTCCAATGGAAATATTTACACACTCTGTTGTATCCTATTGTATAGTATCTGTCACCGAGCAGAAACCTACAACTCGATGTCAGGTGTCTCACACTTTCAACTTAAGTGAGGAAAAGCATGCAATCATTTTCGTTGTTGAGACCACACATCTTAAAATTATTGGTCATCAACCTTTGATCTTGGGCAACTATTATCATCCTACACTGATCATAGCGGAGCGACCATTTTTTAGTCAGTGTACAAGGCCTTCCTTATCAATATATTCCTTAAATAGTTCATCCAGGAAATATTTAGCACGCTGTTTGTTGGCCAATTCTCCCATTTTCTGCAATTGAAAGTCTTGGTGTATTTGTGGTGGCTCATTTGAGCTATTATCGTGTTTTGTGTTTCTATCTCATTTGTAAGACAGTCTACTGTCTATGGTTTCTTGATTTATATGTACCATACAAAGGTTTGGGTTCTAGAAGGTCATCACAGATCGGCGGGTGCTCACAATAGTGGCTCAGTCTTGATGTTTGATTTCTGAGTAACACATACATGCTAGCCCTAGGCAGATACAGCTTTGGTGAGCAGTTTTCCATACAATTATTCTGTACATTGTCCAAATTGTTCTCATTGTAATCTCTAGCCTGCTAATGTCTTTTTGTTGCTAGTAAATTATGCTGTATGTTGCCACTGGCATGACCAGTTTGTTAATGACAGTTACTTTGTTGGTACATTTGTCCAGGCCCAAGTTCATTTCAATAACTTTTGAAAAGGTATGTACAACTGGCAAGAGTCAACTGAGCTAGCATACCACTTGAGGTAATCGATGAAGAGTAAGTTGTTGACTCTTTTTGGGGAGTCTTGTTGGCGGCTCTGTCTCAGTTGATCTGCAATCAGGCATTAATTTAGTAGCTTACTTACCATATCTAGCGTAATAAAATCTCGGACATTGACTTCAGGTATTATTGTTCAGTTGTGGTGACTCAATGACATAGTTATTTTCCACATATTTATATGGAAAGGCTCATTATCCTGATTAATGTATAAACCTTATGGAGTTCAAAGTACGGCAGTAACACGTGATGCATATTATGTCTTTTAGTAATCGACCCACGCCATGCCTAGGATTGTCTGCCTCTTTCTACAGTCCTCAAGGATTGTCTGATTAGTCAACCAGTAGTTCTTGGTGCCTAACCACTCCATCCTTCATGTTTTTGTTAGAACGCTACAAACGAGAGGTGTTTAAATATGCTGTTTGCAGTAAAGAGCTTGTAGGGCGTAATAAGACATCAGATAGTTCTGTATTTACTAGGGCGTTGTGTCTCATTCGTTTTAGGTATTAGCGTTCTGTCGCCTGGTGTGACATCCTCACGTCTAAACAGTTCAGTGAAGCAGCTACCAATGTAATTAGCAAGTTGCTTAAGTCAGAAATTGTGTAAGTTGTATATGCCCAATTAACCTAAGTGTACTCGCATGTGCTTTGTTAAATTAGAATTCTGCGAGAATGCAGCCTGACAAACTTTACAAGAATATGACTTCTCTCCTGTGTGCGTTCGTATATGAGTTTTTAGAGATGAATTCTGTGAAAATGCAGATTCACAAAATTGACAAGAATATGGTTTATCCCCTGTGTGTTTTCGCATGTGAACTTTTAGATTGTAGTTTTCTGAAAATACAGATCCACAAACATGACAAGAATATTGTTTATCGCCTGTGTGGGTTCGCATGTGTTTTTTCAGACAAGTGTTCCGTGAAAATGCAGACCCACAAACTTGACAAGAATATGGTTTCTCGCCTGTGTGTGTTCGCATATGTTTTTTTAGATCACCGTTCTGTGAAAATGAACATTCACAAATTTGACAAGAGTATGGTTTCTCTCCTGTGTGTGTTCGAATGTGCTTTTTTAGAGAAGAATTCTCTGAAAATGTAGACTCACAAAAGTGGCAAAAATATGGTTTCTCTCCTGTGTGTTTTCGCATGTGTCTTTTGAGAGAAATAATCTGTGAAAATCCAGATCCACAAACCTGACAAGAATATGGTTTCTCTCCTGTATGTGTCCTCATGTGAATTTTTAGATACGAATTCTCTGAAAATTCATATCCACACACTTGACAAGAATAGGGTTTCTCCCCTGTGTGTGTTCGCATGTGACTTTTCAGTATATTACTTCGTGAAAATGCAGATCCACAAATTTGACAAGAATAGAGTTTCTCTCCTTTATGTACTTGCATGTGGGCTTTTACATAAGATTTATCTGAAAATGAAGATCTACAAATTTTACAAGAATATGGTTTCTCACCAGTATGTGTTCGTAGATGCTTTTGTAGTTTACAGTTCTGTGAAAATTCAGTTGCACAAACATTACACACATAGTGTTTCTCTTCTATTTGTGTTTTCATGTTAATGTTAGAAAATGCTTCCTTCACTCTGTACACGCATGCAGTTTTCAAAATGCAGCTCCACTAAGTTTATAAATATATCAGTTCTTTACTATGTGTATTTCTGTATTACTTTTTAAAGAGGATTTCTCACACTATATCGATTTACACTTCAAAAGGCTTTCACATTTTTAAACAGATCTTCTCTAAAAGAATGCATATAGTTGTTTCACAAAAATATTGCAGCACTTATTTAAAACATATAAAACTTTTCTTCATTCAGTTCCGGATTAGAAAATAATCATTTGAGAGTTTAAATCTGTAAAACAAGAAAAACAAAGAGCTGATATCAACAGAAATACGAGAATCTTCTATTATTGGTTTTATGTTAAAATAAACCAAAGTAAAAAGGTTACTTTTGTTTTTACACTATAATTTTATTTCATATTAAAAATTATCTAGCAAATAAATATTGAGTTTATTTGCATAAAATCATTGTAGATTATAAACATGATTATTGGCTGTTACTAATATGAACAACTAATACATTCACACCAACACATTATTATCTGAGTCATTTTTTGTCTAACCAAAGATAAACAGGATCGACAAATCTAGAAAATTATTGATGCTTTCACAAAAGATTTATTCTATTTTTATTTATACAATATTATTATTAAAAAAAAAATTGTATATGTAAAAAGGGAACAAGCGGCAAACAGATGTTTTCATAGTCAGGATAAAAAGTATTAAACAAAACATGTAGAAAATTAGGAAAAAAACTACTAAATTAAAGCTCTAGAAATTAAAATAGTTTCATTGAGTGGAATATTTTTCATGTAAAAATACGGTGCAAATAATTTTATAGAAAATAAGGCTAAGAATATATATCTTATTTTAACTTTTACCATAAAATTAAAATATCATTTGAAATTACGACATTTATTATATTTGGATCTTGCAAAATGTTCGATTTCAGTGGAGAAAAACCTCCAATTTTCATTAAATAAAAAAATAGTATTTTAGTCTCACACAATATGCTAAAATTCAAGCTAACAAAGTAATCGGATTCTACTTTCTTTGGTGATTACATAAAAATTGAACAAGACTTTAAAGTAAGGATCAATTTCACATATCAGTGTAACGTAAAATAATCAGCTCTCTCCACTACTTCTATCTGCTTTCATTACTGATGAACAATTATTTAAGACTTTAGAGTGGGGATCAATTTCATATATAAGTTGAACATAGAATTATCATCCACGTGAGGCCATCAGGCTCTATCCACTAATTATATCTGCTGAGGGCAGTCTGAAGAAGAGGACGACGACATGTGTAGACTAGTGAAAATGTCCCCCAAATACTAAGTACCCTGTTTTTGTTTACTTTGAAATTCTCATGAAATAAATTACTTTATTTAATACTTTAACTCATTAAATTTAGCAGTGGAAGAAATTAAACCAATAAAATTGGTCAGGAACTGTGTTGCCCCCTCTTCTCCTCCATTCAGTACTATTGTTTTCTAATCCAGAAGTGTCAAAATATGATGTTTGGGTGGAATTGCTTCACATGGTAAGATGGACATGTAGATCTTGTTTGATCATCAATCTTTGAGAAGAAAACTCTGATATAAATCCTGCAATCTATATCGTGTCTTTTCACTCATTCTGAAAGCAGGCATTGTAGAAGGACAGCGTGGTGTATGTGTCGTACAAGCACACAACACTGTCATATAATTGCAACATCCACACTAATGGAGTGTAGAAAATGCACGGTAGATGCATTTTCGACAGCCCTGTATTCTCGCAAGATGAAATGATGTCCCTTCGGTTGCTTATTAGTTAGTATTAGCCGTACGTGATGCTGACTTGGGTATAATTTTTGTCATCTGTTTTGCCACGGTCCTTATAATAGTGATGAAGGTAAACGTTTCATCTGGGCTGATGTTGTCCGCCTGATAGTCCAAAGGACCCAAAACTTTGGATTAACTTTCAAGGAGACTGCCCTATAAGCAATGCAAAATATCGGGGCTGCTGTGATGCCATTGTTTAAATAAAGTCTTTACAATGCAGTAGTCTTTGGTGGAGTCTCTTCATGCAATATTTGTGAGAACTTCTATGGCTTTATTTTCTTCATTTGTCTACGAAGATAACATGTATGTGCATTATCTTTGTGTTTCATCTATCAACCCATCTACTGATCTCTTTCATGAATTTCACAAATCCCAACATGAAAAGTTTAAAATTTCCAACTTCTAACTTTTCAAACATTAGGGGTTTGTGGTCGAACCTAGCAGAGGTTCAAATCCACTTAGAGTAGACTCAACTATACTTGTTTTCTGTGTGAAACTTGTATTTCCATCAACTTATACCGATGATTTAATGAGTAAAGATTACTTGAACATGACATATTACCCCAACCATCACCATCGCTATTGATATGGTGTTTGTACCTACATTAGGACTAGTTTTCTATCTTGTAGAGACATCTGTAAAATTGGTCCTATGTGTTTCCATGTAGCATTCACAGCACCGTGTTCATCTTACCCCTCTATCGCCCCCACACTAATGGAGTTACTATCTTTAGGAGTATTTCTGAGAAAATTGACCATATTTTGTCTGTTTACTATTTTGTCAGCATTTATGTAGTGATTTTATTTTTCACAATGTTTAATGGCTAGTCCACTCAAACAAGACTGAGGATGAAGAGGCGTTTTATCACAATCTTTTCCTTGCTTATTTTCCAAGACGGGTTTATTTCTGTTGACAACTAGTCTTAAACATCCACTGTTCTGTTTTAGCTGGGATCCTGTGATCACTCAGTTATCTCAAATAAGATCAAAAGCAAGTGCAATAAAAACTTTGATGTCACTATTTATCGCAGAGTGTATCGATATATGACTGTGATAAACTCAGATCTTTTATATCAGAAATTGCTTCACACTCTATTTAAAAAAAAAGAATTGCCCTGTATTGCATACTATATAACTGACTAGTATTGAGAGCTTCCTACTCTCTAAAATATTCCAACAGAAACCAAACAACCAGCCTTGGTACAATCCCGAATGTGCTGCTGCCATTCCTCCCAGAAATCACTGTTTCAATTTCTTTCAAGCAAAACTGATTTTAGGACTACTCGCAAGTTTTGCAAAAGCGTTATACAAAACGTTAAAGAGGCTTTATGCCGAATCCGTTAAATCTAGAGTTGCAAAGTTGTTTAATTGTTGCTTAAATAAGAAATGCTTCCCTTAACATTGGAAAACTTTGTCAGCCTGTCTAGTATTTAAAAATATGCATCTCAGAATAGACAAATCAGTATTCTATATGGAATAAATAAGAGGTTTAAACTGTGATGAATCAAGATGTTTAAAACCACCTCAGCAAAAACAATCTACTCAGTAACAAGCAATATGGCTTTCGTCCAGCCAAAGCAAAAGTTGATGTTCTGACTTTAGGATCACACAGGATCAGTTAATGTATTGACAGAGGCTTTGTTTCTAGAGCAATAGCTATTGGCATATCAAACGCTTTTGATAGGACTTAGCACAAAGGTTTTCTTTACATTGGTTAGCTATATAATATCTTTAAATAGCTTCTAAACCACAAAATCGTTGATACGTTTTAAAAATAGTCGTTGATTGGCAGAAGTTTGAAGCACATAGTATCAATGTCGCTGTACCTCAAGGATACATTATGGGTCCAATTCTCTTTCTAATCTTTATCAATGATCTCCCAAATCACATTCTAAGATCATTCGTTGACATTTATGCAGATGGCATAATCATCTATGACAACACTTTGAAGAGCATTAATGATCGACATCTCTCTGTTTCTCCCTCTTCTGACCTGGAGTAGGAAGTGCATTGGGGAAAGGGGTGGCTGGTTACATTTAATACATCTCAAACCAAGCTTCTCTTCTTTCATCACCAACGCTTTTATTTTCACTTTGCTTCAATTGAAATGAATAACCCAGTCCTTAAATAGTGTGTACTGTTGCTAGATCTGGGGAGGTGCCGCTCAGAGCACCCCTTTTCTTGACAGAATACAAAATTGACTTCAAAATATAGTGGAGGATGTCCTCTTCTCCACAGCCTCTATCTCACAAAAAAGAAGTTGCTAGTTTTCATGGTAGCTGCGCCATTAAGCTCTAATCTATGGCCCCCATAAAATTCACAGCAAGAACTCGTCTAGTTACAACCACTGAAAATATATTTTTTTTCCTCTGTGTATTCAAACTAAATGGAACTTCCATGAGAAAGTTTATTTCCAAGAACTGCAAGTCTGTGAAACACATACCACGGTGCTGCCTCCCAGCTGACTACAACATGGTCGTTTTCACGTCCAATGCTAACAAATTATTGTTGAGCCATCTTCCTTAATAATTATTAAGGAAGATGGCTCAACAATAATCAAACTGCCCAGTATAAACTATCATTACCAATACTCCAAACAAACTCATTAACCATTCTCCTTGATTGGCCTTTAGACCTTGATAAGCGGTGACTCGCTAGTACATAAAAAATAATGCGAATTAAAAGATACGATATAGGTTTATGTGTTAATGATAAAAATCGGACATGCCAAAAATGGCACAAGTGAATGGATAGGAAAAATGTCACAAGCCAAGAAATATTCAGTAATGAAAAATGAAGATCGTTAGTGAAGTCCGGGCACTAGGCTCACTCTCCTATAGGTTTAAATAGGGGCTAAGAAACCCCCATATGTTAACACAAATATTTTAAATTTGTTATATTATTTTCACAAACCTGTACATAAGGTTACTGGTAGAGTCAAAGAAAAAGGTTTTTTGGACGAGTCTGTAGCCACGTCATCTTAGGGTTAAAGAAGGGTTTTTTTTAACTCTCACCCCTAAATATAACACATACACACAATTTATTTCCCTCAACTGCTTTTAAAAAATCTTGTTATATGCCTTTAAAATGCTATTTGGTAAGACACTTGCATGGAAAGAGGTTATTATTCTATGCTAAATTTATATGCAAAACTCATTCCCACTCTAAAGTTGAAAACAATGTAGTTTTTAGCGGGTTGTTTGCACGTAATCATCCCCCCCCCCCAAAAAAAAAGAATATTATTTTGGGGTGAATGGGGTCAAAATATAGATATAATATTTTTTTTAATTTAACAAATTTAATAATTATTTACCTTTACGTATTTTATACAAGATTTTAATGAACCAAATTGTGATATTTTAATTTATACTTTTATGTTTTGTTATTTCCTCCTATTTATACAGTTGTGCCATGTTTATCTAAAGTCAGATTTATGTAAGTCAATGTGAAAATTCAAGAAGGTGAACAGTTAAGCAGTTTCGCAGCATTAAAAATCAC
>OY744525.1:74386978-74461978 GCA_963556195.1 Sepiola atlantica | reverse complement strand
ATTTTTCCGTATCTTTAAATTTAACAATTTCAATTTTCTCACCCAGGCATAAGAAACAGGGTGAGGTCAGCGATCTACATGTTTTTGCTTTCCTAATTATACTCCATCTAATTTTTGGGTTCTTTTTCTCATCTATCAATTTCCAGAAATATCGGGACAGCGAAGTGTTACTGTATTTTTTTATTTCTAAAGGATAATTTATGCGTGTAATACCTATCCTTAAAACTTCTTGACGTGCTTCCTATATAGAACTTACTGTCGCCCGGATTTTCAGTAGTGTAGATTTCCGCACGGTATATTACTGATGCGGTGACGCAATTTTTTTGCAAGGGACATTCATCCTGTCTCTGACAGTTACAATTGTTAGTGGTAGGATACCCTTCAATATCGCTATTCGTATTCGTATCATTCCTTTTAAGAATTTTATTATGTTTTTTAATTATTCTTTCTATGTTATCTGTGCAACTATAGCTTAGTTTTAATTTATTCTTATTAAATAGCTTATGGAGTGCATTACCAGGTGGGAAGTGTTTGTCTATAAGTTGTAGAAATTTGTTACCAATTTTTGTTTTTAACATCATATTGAATGGGGGTGTAAACCAGATTATTTTCCTACCTCTGTTTTTAGATTTGCTAGCATTTGTAGTTGTATTCTTATATTTAATATCAGCATTTACGTACCCGCTATTCTTCAAGGCAGTATTGTAAATATTTTTATAGTTGTTAAACGTTGTCTCGTCTGATGAGTTATTGCTAATTCTACTTTCTATTGATATGGGTATGTGTTTAATTATTGAAGGAGGGTGGTTTGATTGTGGATGTATGTATATTGGGTTTGAGTTTTCTTTCATAAAGGGTTTATAACTCCATGTAGCGACCTCAATGGACTGTGGATATTATCCCAGCGAACTTCTAATGGAAAGAAAATTAAGAACCGATGTTCCAATCCACCCAAAGCTACTGACACCCAAGTGGCCTAACTTCAAGCCTATTCGGGAGAGGGATGAGTACAAGAATGCCCACCAACAACACACACAACCAGAGACACAGAACAAGAGAGCTTAAACATCTTGAAACGGGGAACCGTGTGTGGGTTAGAAGCCCAAATACCCTCAGCCAGGAAGGCACGGTAGTTGGAAATGCCTCCACTTCACGATCGTACATAGTAGAAATAGACGACAACATAGGATATATCCGATGCAACCGCTGACATATCGCACCAAGACCACCCTGTAACGGAGAGCGGCCGACTGACGTAAATGCAGACACTTGTCGGCGCCGTTCAAAGAGGCAGTGTCTTGTATGCTGTGTGTGTGTGGGGCGAACCCGAAAACGCTCGCTGACGACAAAAAGAAAGAGGAGTGGGAGAGGAAAGGCGTCAGAAAGTCAAATAAGGTTTTTATTTGAAGATCCGGGCAGCGGCGTCGAGTGAGAGATTTATGCAAATTAAGTTGGTTTGCATGCATCGCATTCTTTTTAATAAGAGAAGGAAAATGAAGATTCGGTTAGAGACGTGGGATCGTAAAGCGAACGAAAGGAGAGAATAGTGCTGGATTTTTTATGTTGGACTGAACGACGTTTTTTTTACACTGAGATATTAACATTCATTTGGACTTGATCTTGGTGACACTTCTGTTTAACTGTTCCGATACTATTTCTTTATTTTATCTACAACAGGGAGACAGAGGAAGTGGAAAGTCCTGAAAATACTCAAACCTCAATAAATGAAAGTGAGAAAATGGTGCATCAACCGACCACTCCGCCAGACCACATAACAACTAAGTCCGGAAGAATGTCCAGACCACCTACCAGACTGGACATTTAAATAAATAAATAAAAATAATTACCTAAAAGAGGAAATGTTACAATATGTTTTAACCAAACGGAGGTGTCCCTATTATCACGAGACTAAAGTTTGAACCTGAATGTGAGTTGAATAAATGAGGTCGGCCATCTTGGATCTGAAATGATATACACGTGCTTTCCTTTGGTCATTATTCAATACCATATGAGTCACCGAATCGCACCGTTAGAAAAAAGTCAAACTTACCTTGATTTCATAAGATGACAACATAGGATGTGGCTTCTTTTCTTTGCAGTATGATACGTTTCTGCATGACCGTAGCCTTTCAGATCAGTCATCACTTAGTGAAGTTCTTGGTAAATCAGACTAAAAGTCAATAATAAATTCTGTTGAAATGAAGTTATCGCATTTCTCGTTTGGTCCACAATAAAATGCTTTTATGGTTCATTGGAAATTCAATAGCAAATTCATCGAGTTAGAACGAGTTTATCACATTGCTAAAAAATTCTTAACTGATACAATTACACTTTTAAGTTCACAAAATTCAATAAGAAATAAATGGATTTGTCGCGAGGTTGACTGCGCTCTCGAAAAATCTTAACTGGATTAAAAGATGATTATTTCACTGCATGTTCAAAAAGAGCCCCAAATAAATCCCTACGGTCAAATGCCAAATGTAAACTCCTAAAGATCACTTGATATTTCTGGTAGGAGGGAGAGAGGGGGCAAGTGTGAACATCTAACGATTCGATTTCTAACCCCCTCTCAATGAGGAGCATAAAAGTAATGGATAATTATTACTTTTTTCAAGTATTTCTATAGAATATTTTCTTTTGTCTGGTATGGAATAATTTGAAATTACAATATTGTTTTTATTGTTGGCATATGACGAACCTCATATTCACCTAGAGTTATAAATTCAATTAATTTTCTCAAGTAACAATAATATTTATCAGATCATTATCGTGATTTTTTAAAGAGGAATATAATAGTTATTATATAAGAACACAAGCAAATTAATTAATTTAAAAATAATATCTCTGTTATACCTAGCCTCTCTATCATAGAATGAAATTGAGAGAGACCCTTCGCTCTAAATTAATTATAACCAGGATGACATGTTTGTTACATGCAATCAGCGCGATTCAAATCTCCATTAGTGACTTACTTGGAGACTCTAACACAGTCAAAGTGGTATCATATGCTACATTTATCACAACATACAATTGGGGAAGAGCCGTCCTATGTAGGACAGAAAAAGTGTCCACCTTCCTTATCAAAATCATAGACTGCTTGAGTTGTAGAAGAAACTTACCTGATCTCCAAGGGATATAAATAATCCAACGAAATGGGTCTGTTCGCATTTATCTCTCAACATGAATCCTTTCCTGCAATAAGACAGAGAACCATACCTGTTGTGTTCTGGTTATACGCTGAAAGCAAGAAGTGATACGAAGCAATGAGGAACAGAGGTCAAAGCAAGGACAACCACAACAACGTGTTACTTGTAGTTCGCCCGGTGCAATCAAGAGAGCGATTACGTACCCGGTGTTTGTTTATATATACAATCATAAAGAACAAGGGAGATAATTACAGATTACTATGTTATGGTGCAAGGGAGATAACTGTTGTTATCTCTAAATGTACAATTGGATATTACACCTCTCTCTTTCTCAATTAAATGTACGCGTGCTTACGTATGGTAAGGGGAGGGAGTACAGTCAAAGTATGTTTCACCGATTAAACAATTGTCTCAGTCAAGGAGGAATCGTTTTCTTTTCTTTCTTTTCTTGTTTTTTTTTAAAATACACAATTGCAAACTACTTACGTCGTCTGCAGGATGGGGGGATCGTCTTTCGATTATTCAGAATCAGAATCTGTTTCTTCTTCAGGGGAGCTGACGGAATTTCTAAGACAGAAATAGAGACTTTACTCACTTATCTAACTATCTGATATAGTCCTCAAGGCGTATCGGCGGGAGTCGTTTCCGTGTTGGATTACATCTTACCACTGGTGGATTATGTTTTGGTGTTACCGTTATGGGCGGTACATGCGTCTGGCCTTCGTGTCTGGAGTCTGAGTTTTGCTGTTGTGGATATGAGTATAACTCATCTTCAGAGTCTGATTCTATATTTTCTCTGGGAAGATTATCTGGACTTATCCGCTTAAAGTGAGAGGAATTCCGGGTAACTTGGTAGTCATCTCTTTGTGCTGTCACCATGCTATCCTTTATGCCGATAATCGTCAGTTGATTCGGGTCGAACGGTGGGGATAGCTTGTTGAGACGTTTCTGCTTGACAAGTACTTTGTCACCTAGGCAAATAGGAGAGGCCTTTGTCTTTCTTTTTGTGTCGGCATAGGTCTTCATTTTCCTCTTCCCTCGTGCATCATTCTCCGCTATGTGAGTGTGAATCGGCTTTGACATGGGTTCTTTCAGAACAGCAGGTATGCCGATTTTCATCTTCCTTCCAGTGAGGGCTTCGAATGGAGAAGTTTTGGTTGTACTGTGGGGGGTGGCCCTGTATTGCCTTAGAAAATGGACTAGTTGGGTTTTCCAGTTCAGACCCTCCACAGTGGAGGCGCGAACATACTTGTTTAGTGTTCTCATAAACCGTTCGACCTCTCCATTCGCCTCTGGCCACGCAGGGGTAACCCTTCTGTGGCGGAATCCTGCTTGAGTCGCACCGGGTGAACTACAAGTAACACGTTGTGGTTGTCCTTGCTTTGACCTCTGTTCCTCATTGCTTCGTATCACTTCTTGCTTTCAGCGTATAACCAGAACACAACACTGGCGACGAATGATGCACGAGGGAAGAGGAAAATGAAGACCTATGCCGACACACAAAAAAAAAAGAAAAGAAAAAAAAAAGAAAAGAAAAAGAAAAGAAAACGATTCCCCCTTGACTGAGACAATTGTTTAATCGGTGAAACATACCTTGACTGTACTCCCTCCCCTTACCATACGTAAGTACGCATACATTTAATTGAGAAAGAGAGAGGTGTAATATCCAATTGTACATTTAGAGATAACAACAGTTATCTCCCTTGCACCATAACATAGTAATCTGTAATTATCTCCCTTGTTTATATATACAATCATAAAGAACAAGGGAGATAATTACAGATTACTATGTTATGGTGCAAGGGAGATAACTGTTGTTATCTCTAAATGTACAATTGGATATTACAATACCTAGGCTCCAAAACAGTCACGTTCGGTTTAGAGTTTTCACCAAAACAATTTTCCAAACCCATATCTTCTCTGGAATATAACTTAATATGTAATTGTCATTTTATTTCAACAGAAAGAGTTAATCATAATGCCACAATGTTTTCTCTTCGTTGAAGAGATTCTAACAACTCAATCTTATTTAGGAGGATCAGAACAGAGGATCAGAACAGAGATTCTAACATCTCTATCTTTTTCAGGAGAATCAGAACAGCGGATCAGAACAGAAGATCAGAACAGAGATCCTATCAACTCAATCTTATTTAGGAGGATCAGAACAGAGGATCAAAACAGAGGATCAAAACAGAGGATCAGAACAAAGATTCTAACAACTCTATATTATTTAGGAGGATCAGAACAGATCAGAACAGAGGATCAAAACAGAGATTCTAACATCTCAATCTTTTTTAGGAGAGTCAGAACAGAAGATCAGAACAGAGATTCTAACATCTCAATTATATTTAGGAGGATCAGAACAGAGATCATGATTTCTTATCATAATTGCAGATTATAACCGGTTTGCAGGAAATGGTTCAAAAGAAGTAGTACAAGTTAGTCGTCTGTAATTAACAGCTTTCTTTACTGGCAGGAAGTCGAAATATTCCAATTTCTTTCTTCTTACGTGTTTTACTAGCAGTGCTTAAGTGTTTTAATCATACGTTTCCACGCACTACATGTCAGATACAATAAAGTGGGATGCTTACGTGAGTTATAGACGTATATATGAAATGTTTTTTTTAATTCATCCGACACAAACACCTCAGACAACACTATCCCAGAAGCCAGAAAGTTTTAGTAGTTACCCTAAATAGATTTGAGGATCTGAAAAATGCCAGAAAAATGGACGGGCAGTAGTTCCAAATGAACTGCTCGTAGACTCATACAAGTGAATAATAAAATATATATTTTTACCTCCTCTCAATTTGTATTCACCGAAGAATGTCAAGTAAAATTCACACCCCACTTGCTGGAAGAGGTGAATAAAATGAACAATATAAACAGGCAATTGAGAACCCGTCGGAGGCTCGAATAGCAGTGAATGTATTTATTTATATATGAGACTTTGCTCAAATACATTTCTTACAGACTGTCTTCGTTGGGGCACCCAGAACCCCATTAATCTCAACTTGATCAAAGTCGAATTCATGCCGAAGTGGTAACAATTCAGATGTGTCTCCTTAATTATTAGTTCAGTCAGTTTATTGTGCTTACCTAAACGAATAGAGTGTTTTACTTGGTATTGATGAATATTGGAGCTTTGAATACGACCAGAAGCTCGAATTTAATCTTCGTTGTCCATAAACAACTTAAGTCCCGCCACTCTTGGCGAAATGTTTTAACCGGATGCTTTTCTTAGACATTGAATTTCCTCAGGACCCCCACCCCCTCAGGGGCGCCCCCTCTGCATTGCTACCAAAAGCAGTCGTTTAGCCTTACTAGCAGTTTCCGTTTGGCGACGAGTAATAATAAAAATAACATTGATCACTCTTGTTAACGATGAGCAGTTTGATCCCCTCGGATCAAGAATCAGAAACAAACATATGGGAAACAATATTTTTATTAGTGTTGTTCAGACACGTAAGCAGAGCAATCGGTCAATCAATGTTAGTCTAGTGTACCCAATCAGCGCAATAAAACCATAAATCTAAAGACTGCTTAAATTTCGATGAGGAAACATCCTTAGTAAGCAAATTTGCTGGATTTTTTCAAAAGATATTTCACCCCAAACAAGGCAGGTCGATACTGTAGACATAAAGGGCTACTGAGAATTAGGCAGTAGGTTTTATGTGTCATCCTAAGTTGGGAGATGTGCAGCAAAATGTCTGTTTACATTAGTTTTAAACCTCTGTATGTCGGTACAGTCAGGGAAACAGGGAGCAGGGAGGGAGTTCCAGATGCCGGGAGGAAAAAAGTTGCTAGAGTAGAAGGCTCTCCGGAATCTGAAGACCTCCACAGTGAATGGATGAGACATAGCTGGTTGTAGTGCATTTGTGTCGACGGGGGCACTAGAGCATCACGTTCATCGGAACACACAGTAGTAGGAACACACTTGAATAGGACGATTATTCCAAGTTCACTATTAATTTCTTCCACCATCCTTTTAACGTCCTTAATACGATTCCCAATGAAAATATTCCATTTTGTTGCTTTCCCGTTGAGGACCGAAGACAAAGCCACTTGCGCATCTGAGACGAGATATAGCGACTGGATAAGAACCGGCTTGAATGCCTACAAAATATTGGGAACAACTTTAAGGGAAATATATATAACCATACGTGCTAGTGTATGTAAGGATTTCCTTTTGAAGGGGCTACTTTAGGTTTTGCAAACATAAAACATTAATTGCCCTGCTTAACATACAGTGCAAAGCCGTAAGCTGCCTTAAAAGCATCAAAAAAAAGAGGAATTCACTAGAAACGTGTTCCCCCAAGATCCTTCTAAAACACTCCAAAAGTCAACACATTCAAATCATTGGCTAATGAATGCGAATTATCATTATTTTCTTCTGGGATTTTCTGATCTCAAGACAAATTATTTTTCCAGAGTTCACTAATCAAAACGTTACCATGAATAGTAATTGGGAGACATAAGGATAGAGGATCATAAACCTTAAAACACTGAGCCAATAAAATGTGCTTAGCACTGACCTCAGGATAAATCACTGTATGTTCGAGGCTCACGGAATCCGTTTGTGGGAAAAACGGTATCCCAACCCTTTCTCTGATAGAGGTAAAGGAAAGGAAGCACTCTCATCTTTTATCATCTCCTCCTGCAAGCTCTTATTATTCGAGTTGCAGGATTGTAAGTCAAAACCAGCTTCCTTCAGCCTGTTGTAAACTTTATGATAAATTGAATAGAGTGATTTGAGATTGCTGCTAGTCTTGACCATATTATCAACATAAAAGTTGTTGCACAATACAGATGACGTTTCATCATGACTGTATTGTTCAGCATGATACTTGAGTATACAACTCAAAATGAATAGACTTGATTTAAAGCCAAATATATATATATATATATTTGAAAGTTCGCCAAAATTGCCCATTTTTACGAAAAAGCAAAAACGATTATCTTCATCAGTTCTTAGACAGACGTGTAAAAATCCATTCTTGAGATTGTGACAGACGCCACAACCGGCCAGGGGGTATTTGTTGCGACCCCTTTCTTTCTTTACTCAGCCTTTCTTCGTCTCTGATTTAGAGAAGAGGGGCGGATCTCGTGAGAGCACGTTGGAGAAAGATTCCGGCCAATCAGGAACCAACATGTCAGCTTGACCACGGGTGATTTGCCTCCCTATAAAACAAGTCACGCACCCTCTTTTCTTTCTCTCTTTTTCTGCTTTCCGGCCGAACGGACACAGAAGAGATCGTCGACAACCCCCACCGGCTCGACCGAGGAGGTGAGAGAGGCAAAAGTCAAAAAGTAGGTAATCTCTTTTAATTCCTACCACGAATAACGAACTATTCTGTCAAGCACACACATTACAATCGCCACAAAATACACCAAAACACGCTCACATATACGCATATATACAAACACTAACTTAAATGAACCGAACATTTCACTCGTACTCACTCGTACAAACGGAACTTTTTCGCGCCTTCAAAATATGGACTCTGTAACTGATAGCTCTTCAAAATATCTTAGCCAAATAAATTGTTTTGTTTAATTGTTGATTTTAGAAAATGACATTCTTGTGTGTTCGCTTTCTTTCTAATATAATTTCAGATATTATAATTTCTTCTTTTTGTTTGTTTTAATCTGTTAATTATATCCACACGTCGTCAGGCCTCTACGAACAGTGGAAATGACATGCTGCTATATAGGCATCTCTCCTACAACCTTTGGTCGGGGGATCCCACATGGGTTTAAACCCTTTGTCCAAGAACAACTCCCGACCATAAGATCTAATGATCATTTTACTAAAGGTCATAGATCCAAGAATTTGGCCGTCAAATTTACCCCGAATAAGCTGCATAATTTAGAGAAATACCCCTCTTTTCATGTTTAATGATGGCACATAATTTAGTTCAACAAGAGATATGGCCCTTGATCCCATGGTAAGTCTACTTAATACTTCCCATCTATCAGGACAATATCATTTTAAAATCATTGATTTTGTCTTAATCATGAGAAAAGAAATCAGAATTGTTATCAGTACTTATTGAGTTGAGAGAAAATATTCTAAAAGGGACACCACGAATGCGGGAATGAAGTAATTAGATTTAAAATTCTTTCAATGAAGTGATTCGAATAATTAGTGAAAACACAGAGGAATTTGTATTTGAGATGATGGCGGTCAATCTTAGAAGCTTCCTCTAAGAAACAACTGATATCTCCAAATGGTATAATTCTGCCTGGAGTTTGCCAATTAAGTCCGTTGAGGCAGCTAACCAAACAATAATTCTCTAGACGTTGAATATATAAACCAATGAGAACGTCGAAGGTAGTATGATTTAATCTTTCATATATTGGGTTGAAATCCAGCCACTTTAATATTAGACACAATCTCGACAAAAGAAGATATTTGAAACTTCAGGTTCAGACCATCTGTGAATAAAGCAGGAAAAATAAAGTGAATAGGATTCCCTTATTTAATTGATACGCTAAGTTGGGAAAGATCGATATTTTTAGTAACTATAAATGTGTTGATTGGCATAACGAACGAATGAGTAGACATTTCTTTGCATGTACACATTTCTTTTAAAAGGGAAGCGGAGAAAAAGAACATGACTACTAGTGTCAAGAAAGCATTTTAAAAGGATAGAAGGGTTATCTCTCTTAATAGAGACATTAAGAACAGTGCAAATTAATTCATTTTTTCTATTTAACATAGTTCACCCAAAAACAAGGCAGACTGCCACTGTAGATGTAAGGGGCTACTGAGAAAAAACGGTGAAGGTTAGGGGGGTCAACCTAATTAGGGAGCTGTGCAGCGCGATGTCTGTTTACATTAGTTTTAAATTTCTGCATGTCAGTAACGTCAGGAAAGCAGGAAGGCAGTTCCAGAATCCAGCAGCACGAGGAAAGAAGCTTTTTTGGAGTAGAAAGTTCTTTGGGATCTGGGGACCTGCAGCAGAATTCAAAAGTTGAAATGCAATATCTTCTTTCGTAGAAGCGTCTCTCGGAAGAATGGAGATTTCTTCAGATATGTATTTCTTGAATCTCAGGCCAAGTTTAAGGTTAAAAAGTATGCAGCTTGTCCGAGTTGATGATGTCCAATGAATTGATAATTCTTTACAGTAAAACTGATATTATTGGGTGAAAAACTCAAACTGTCAATTCATTTTGTAATATTTGAATATATTTGCAACGTCGGGGAAACCTACCAATATGTATTACATGAAGATAATGTGACATTTGATGTACGGGTTTACAGTTGATAATATTTGGTGTAAATAAGAAAGGTCACGATGATTTAATTTTAGTTAACCCATGTGTAAAATATATTTCCTTGAATTTGTATATGCCGTGTCGACTCGTTGACGTCAAGTTCTTCTCACATGAAAATGTTAAAATTTCTATTCCACACGGTGGGCTAACAGCAGGAGCCCTTATCGCTTGACAGAGAATGTTAATCCTCTTTCTTTCTGTGACAATAAAGAGGAACACTTATCAACAGGAAAAAGAATGCGCTGCTTCACATTTCGTGCCTGCAGGGTAAAAAGGGCGTCCCTTCATAAGTGCAAACTTTTATATTGGAGTCTGATTTTTATATGTAGAAATCAGCTGATATAAATGAAGAAGACAGCTGGCAAACAGGAGAGGCGATTTTCATTGCAGAGAGAAAGTGGTAGTACTGAATTCTATTTCTATGAAAGTCTTAGTAAGTGACACGTCCACCAATTTTCATGACGTAGGTAGATATGATTTTAAAGAGACAACTTGTTGCAGGCAATGACTACCTGTCTGTCTCATATAACAGAAGGCTTTTTTGTTCTCTCCTAAAAATATCATATCTCATCATTTTCAAGGTGGCATTTGTCATATCTTTCTTAAGGAAATACATTTAGGCTAGCTCTCTGTGTTTATAGCATAGTATATTTTTGATTTGATCATCGATTTTATGTTCCTGTTAAGGGTTTTGATTATCGATCTGTAAGTAGATTTTTATGTCTGTTACTTCATTCTATTAAATACTATGTACCCATTTTCCATTGGTTGATGCACTTTAAGAGCACTTGAAATGCTTGTACATTTCAGAAACGCGTATGTGGATATGTAAATTATTAATAAACAAGATAGAGTTTTGAAGAGACACCTTGTTTCAGGCAATACTTACCTGTCTAAAGACAGTGAAGAAGGCTTTATGGTGTTTCAGCTAGTGAAATCAATTTGTATTCGGCCACAGCCCATCTTCAAAATTTTATTTCTCATCTTTTTCATGGATGAATTTGTCGGATGTTTGTTAAAGAAACACATTAAGATCATATTTACCAATTTTCCATTGATCGAAGTTCTTATACATCACTCAAAATGCTCATATATTTCACAAATGCGTACACATATATGTAAATTATCAATAAACCTAGCTCTGAGGTTCTTTTTATTAGTCACAGTTCCTTGATATAACTGGTGACTTTTTTTGCCTTAATTTCTTGAATTTAATCTTCAGAACATAGAATGATGTAAGACACTCTAACACGTCTGTTTACTTCGATATTTGCCTCATGGTTGGGCCAATGTATCATCATAGGCCCCGTTATGACATTGCTTTGGTACGTGACTGGATCGCCTTAGTTCAAGCTGGACCAACGTGTCATCATAGGCTCCGTTATGGCATTGTATATTATCCTGTACAAAGTGGTTCCATCTCTCTTGTTCCTCAATAGGAGACCTTAAAATTGTCTGGGCTTCGGGACAAGGTGCTAAGTCACGAACAGACCCAGTAGAGTTTCGTCCATCTGGGTACCTAATGTGTGCATAGGTCGGGTTACTGTTAAGGAGCTCAACTTGGTTTACATAGGGTTCGTTTCATCTGCTTATGGGAATAGAAATACACATAGACAATGTATCCTATTTTCTTTCATCTTACGTTTTTGGTGCCTTGCTCAGTCAATAATTATGCAGTATTTGATTACGAAAATGGTTCGACCTGTTGTAACAATGACACAAGTATCTTGACATATAAATAAATCCGTTTTACATGTTTATTATATACCATCACATGGCACAAGTGTTGAAAGTCTTATACAAAAAAAAACTTGAAACTTGTAAGAGTGTAAAATTAAAAAAAAATCTGAATAGATTCTATCGATGCTATAAGTAGTCAAGTGTAAATTTTATTTAGTAGCTTGCTTTTTCGGATTGGATATCTTTAACTGAAGTGAGCTTCAGTATTCAAGTGTGCTCTAGTGTTGAAATGTTTTCATGTTTGCAACAAATTTCAGATGAGTTCTAACTCTTGATGATTAAATTTCAACTGAACAAATTTAGGTTAAAAACATTACAAGAATATGTTTCTATAATTTAAAGCATGTGGATCTTTTTAAAAAACTTTTTTCTTTCACCAAAACAAGGAATGTTGTTACTTAGACCTAAGATGTGACTCTGATAAAAAAAAAACTAGATTTATAGGGAGAATATTAAGTACAGAGATCGGTAGAAACATTTGTTCACATTACCTTTAAGTTTTTGCATTTTTGAACAGTTAGGGAAAACAGAGCATGAAGGAAGTTCCAAAGGCAGGCAGTTCAATGATAGTAACGTTTCCAAAATCAGGAAATATCTACAGTGATGGGTGGCATTTTGGTACTCATCAGGTTAGTCTGAGATGTACATTACATAAGAAGATTAAATAATAACAGTATAGAGTAAATGTTTGCAGGACATGAGATTTTGATGGTATGGCTACATTGAAAGAATGAATGAGAGTTTGTGGGTTAGTAGATGTGAAACATTAGAGGTACAAAGTTCAATTCACAAGGGAAAACAAGGAAAAAAGAGAACGCCGTAATAATAATGAACTTGAGCAAAAAAGAGATAAATAAAGACCTGGTAAGAGATGAGTAAGTTTTGAGGTCAACATCTGAAAATGGTTCAGTATATGTCAACATGTAAAACAGATGTTAAACTGCATATGATTAGTATGATCTTCCTTTTTTCTCATGATAATAGTTTCTGGATTGTCATAATCCTCTGTAGTTTCCTCCAGTGTGCATGTGCCTTTCTTGTAACCGAACATACTTGAAAAGTAGATGGTTTTAACAGGGCGGATATATCTTTCAATGTTCGCAGCCAGAATTTCGTTTTATGTCTTGCTCCACTTTGCAAATATTTGATGGTCGGAAAACAATAGTACATTCTTCTGGTATTGCTCTATGAGCATCTAATTTTGTTTATTTGTTGCACATGGAAATGATACGGGGCCAGAGACTTTTCTATGAAGGCTTGATGGCTGATCCTTGTAAAACTCTGTCATGTTTGGAGTGCAACTTCCTGAGGCAGAATCGTTATTTAGTATTGTTGGTATTTATCCTTTTTATCAGTTTTAACAGGATTCCCGGGAGACAGCACATGATTTTTTTTGAATAGTTGGTCAGGGTCTCCTTCATATGTGAAGTATCCCCATATCAGGGTTGCTTAGGAAGACCATTGTACAGAGAGAGAGAGAAACCCCCAGTAGTGGTGGCTAGAAGACATTCAATTACTCTAATCTAAGTGTAAGTGCATGTGCTTTGTTAAATTAGACCTCTGTGAATATGCAGACCAACAGACTTGACAAGAAAATGGCTTTTCTCGCTTTTTTCTTATTTTAGTTCAGTTTATCTAAAGAGATCAAGGGGCCCCTCTCTTGAGGCTAACACTTGATTTCTCTAGAGTAAAATTTATATCCGAGGGCTCTCCTAAGGATCGATCTTGTTCCTTTTAGAGCTGCTATCTGTACTTCCCTAGAGTTTGGTCTTCCCGGGATTGTTTCTAAGTATTTTCTTACATATTTTTCACTCCTGTATGTGTTCGCATATGCTGTTTTAGATTAAAATTGTCTGAAAATCGAGATCCACAAACTACACAAGAATATGGTTTTTCTCTTTAAAAAAGAAAATTCTTATGTTTCTGTTTTTGCTGGGGATCGGCCATTAACAAATTTTCTCATGTTTCTATTTTCGTGGGGGATGGAGCATCCTACCGGATGCCAGACATTCACCGGTTCTTTCAGACACTCCAGCCTATAAATCTTTTTAAGATTCTAACCAACTGTTACTATTTCTATTGCACTCAGTTCACCGGGTACACTCACCAGATAGCTTTTGAAATTCTTTTTCATTAGTCATGTTGCTTCTATAATTACTCGTATGATGGAGATTTTCCTCAGATTCCAGTTTCTTTTAATGTCGTACATAAGAACTTTGTATTTCGAAACATTTTCCCTTTCAGCTGTTTAATCCTTCACCATTAGGGACACTGACTTCAACTAGGGTTGCTACTTTCTCCCATTTGTCCCGCACCACGATGTTAGGTTTAACAGCTCCGTTTTCTAGATATGTAGCTCTAGGGATTGCCTAGTCATAGTGCATGGTGTATAAATTATTTCCAACTGTTCTTTCTTGTATATGCTCCCAAGACTTGCTGCTACAATGGATATTAAACTTCTTACATATAGTCCAGTAAAGATATTTACACACTCCGTTGTGTTGCATTGTATAATAGCTATCCCCCAGGATCACCTTACAACTGGATGTCAGGTGGCTCACACTCTCAACTTCTGTGTGGCAGAACCTGTACTTATTGTTGCTTAAACCACTCATCCTTTTAAAAACATTTGTCATCAATCCTTGATTTTGAGCAGCCATACTCATTCTCTCCTGATCATAGTGGAGAGTTCCTATTTTCAGCCAGTCTACAGAGCCTTCCTTATCTATATATTTCTGGGATAATTCACCTAGGAAATAATTAGCATGTTGTTGGTTGTCCCATTCTTTCAGTTTTCTGGAATGGAAGGTTTTGGTGTATTTCTGGCGGCTTTTGCAGGCTATTTAAGTTGGAGGATTCTCGTTTGCTTCTGGCTCATTTGTAAGACAGTCCTGTCTAAAACGTTTAACCAGTTTGTGTTCGCATGTGCTTTTTTAGACTACAATTCTCTGAAAATCCAGATCCACAAACTTCACAAGAATATAGTTTCTATACTCTGTGTGTTCGCATATGCCGTTTTAGATTAGAACTCTGTGAAAATTCAGATCCACAAAATTGGCATGCATATGGTTTCTCTCCTGTGTGTTTTCGCATGTGATCTTTTAGACCAGAATTCTGTGAAAATGAAGACTCACAAATTTGACATGTGTATGGTTTCTCTCCTGTGTGTGTTCGCATGTGCTTTTTTAGACTAGAATTGTGTGAAAATGCAGAGCAACAAATTTTACAAGAATATGGTTTCTCTCCTGTGTGTGTTCGCAGGTGCTTTTTAAAAATAGAATTCTCTGAAAATCCAGATCCACAAACTTTACAAGAATATAGTTTCTCTACTCTGTGTGTCCGGATATGCTGTTTTAGGTTGGAACTCTGTGAGAATTCAGATCCACAAACTTGACATGTATATGGTTTCTCTCCTGTGTGTGTTCGCATGTGTTTTCTTAGAGTAGAATTCTGTGTAAATGCAGTGCCACAAACTTGACAAGAATATGGTTTCTCACCTGTGTGTGTTCGCATGTGTGCTTTTAGACTAGACATGTATAAGAATGCAGATCTACAAAATTGACATTGATATGGTTTCTCTCCTGTGTGTGTTCGCATGTGCATTTTTAGAATATAATTGTGTGAAAATTCAGATCCACAAACTTGGCATGTATATGGTTTCTCCCCTGTGTGTGTTCGCATATGCGTTTTTAGATTTAAATTCTCTGAAAATCGAGATCCACAAACTTGACAAGAATATGGTTTCTCCCCTCTGTGTGTTAGCATGTGCTTCTTTAAACTAGAATTGTGTGAAAATGCAGACTCACAAACTCGACATGCATATGGTTTCTCTCCTGTGTGTGTTCGCATATGCTGTTTTAGATTAGAATTTCGTGAAAATTCAAATCCACAAACTTGACATGCATATGGTTTCTCTCCTGTGTGTGTTCGCATGTGATCTTTTAGACCAGAGTTCTGTGAAAATGCATATCCACAAACTTGGCATGTGTATGGTTTCTCTCGTGTGTGTTTTTGCATGTGCATTTTTACACTATAATTGTGTGAAAATGCAGAGCCACAAACTTGACAAGAATATGGCTTCTCTCCTCTATGTGTTCGCATGTGATTTTTTAGATCAGAATTCTGTAAAAATGCCGACCAAAAACTCTACACAAATATGGTTTCTTTTTGTTTTGTGTTTTAATGTTTAAAAAACATTCTAACATATATGATGTGTTTTTCCCGTTCTGTATTTGCAGATATTAATATTTTTAGGAAGGTAAATTTATCTGTACTTGAATACAGTTTTTAAAAGGTACATTCACCAACATTCATATTCAGGAACTTCAGTTCTTCATTATGTAGATTTGTTTTTTTTAAATAGGTTTGCTGACATTATAAGTTTTTCAAAACGCTTCTACACTTTTTCTAAAGCTGAACTACTTTAGAAGAACGGATCAAGTTATTTTACAAAAATATGGCAGTAACAATGTAGTATTTATCTAAAACAGATACAAGACTTCTCATTCTTTGCCGAATTGGAAAATCATTATTTTCGTTATAAGTTTCCATCTGTAAATAAAAAAAATGATATCAATAAAAATGTAAAGATTTTCCATTATTTTTCAATAAATAAAAGTAAAAAGGTTTTTTGCTTTTACACTATTATTTTTTTTCTTTGTAAATTGACGGTGCCTCCTATAAATACTTTTAATACAAAGTGAAATAATGTCTGAAATTTTAAAAGGCATAAAATTAACTTTCGAATTTCAAACAGAAAATAGTAAGTAGTCATAATGTACGGTTTATTTTTGTTATTCGTGAGAAATTTGAAAATTTTTCTCAAGCATTAAAATTAAAAGTAACTGATGTATAGAATTAAAATTTTGTGTCCACAATCGAGTATTATGGAATCACTTGTTACCTAGCAAAAAATAAACAAGAACGAGTAATATTAACATAAACAAGAACATAAGTGATGCTTTCATAAAATGTTATTCTATTTTTATTTGCTTAGTTAATAGTTTAACAAAAACGACTAATACAATAAAACCGACTAAAATTCTTTAGTAGCTTAGTTAATAGATATCGTGCTGAATTTAAAAAAAGGATGACAAAATGTATTATTAAAAAAGTTACAATACAGCGTCAGTTACTCATATTTAATTCACAATTCTCCTTCAACCAACGACTGTACACTTCTTTAATATGTCTCTGATACTATAGACGTATCATTTCTTAAAGAACCTTTTGTTAGATATTTCCATGCATCTCTGAGAATCTGTCCTATAAACTACTGTATCTCAATGATTTATAAAGTCTAAAATAAACATTTTTGAGATGCACCCATATATTTATATAAAAAGCTATGACTGTTCCCTTGAAGTTTGAATTAGGATTTTGTGATGTGTCCATGGATTAATATAAGAAGCCCTTACAGGCCGAAGTGTAAAATCACATTTTTACATTCATATATATGAAGTATCGTGTGTTGATTGGTGTGTCAAGCTTCAGTTTCAAGGATGCTTCTTCAGATCTGTAATTCTATAAGTGTGTCATGCTTAAATTATAATTAGCGTTTGTAGATGCTTCTATGCATCTCCATAAGAATCTAATCTTGCATTTGTCTCTCACGCTGGGGGACGATTTTTTTGTGTTAGTGTATTTCGATATGAAGCTTTGACCTCCCGTTAGTATAATGAATCAAGAATCGTTTTTTTATATATCTATTTATCGATATTAAACTCTGTCCGTACATCTCTTACGCTTAGATCTGAGGAATCATTTTTAGATATTTCATATTTCATGTATGTCTATAAGTAGTAATGCCGTGTTGTCAGTCTGTCACACTGAAGGCTGAACTTGGTATTTATAGAAACGCCCACGAACTCTTATAAGAAGGACTGTCTGTCTACCGAGTGGTCTGGACGTCTGAAGTAAAACATTTACATGAACTGAGCAATGTTTATAAAACATTATGTCTATCTGTCAATCTGTCACGATTAAGCTAAAGTAACACTTTTCGATATGTGCATGTATATCTTTAGACACGATCTTTGAGTTAATCAGCAAACTCACCATGGCTAAGCATGAATTAAGATCAGATACAGACTAACCACTTCTTACCACTTTTTCTCCATATATATCTCGCACAATGTCTATATAAATTATGTATTTTCAAGAAATCACTCTCACATATTAACCTACTTATGGCTCGTACATGTGCACATGCACGTATATATGTTGACTCACATGTACGAGCAATTAAATATAAATTAATATATACACTATCAATATTTTAGAAAACATTAAATTTATCCTTCCCTCGTCTCTCCTAACACATCACGCATCACATCACACATCAACTATATTGTCAAATAATCAGATTTTTCTCCACACATGATGTATGAGCATACACCTATGTGCATGTTTTATATACACATATATATGTCCACATATTGCATATGTATATACTTATATGCTCATAAAATAATAATCATTGATTAATTAATAATACACAAATAATTAAATAAATAGTAATAAACCAATACATTCACACAAATAAATTAGTAGATAATGTTTCCATTTCTATCTTTTTAGGCCACATTTTTCGTGTTTCATATTTTTAGTTTTTAAAACTTTTCATGTGATTACTTTTACATATACATTATTTTCCTTCTTTCCCTCCACTTTCTGGCATTGATTTTCCCATATCCATACTTAATTGTTACGCTCAAGCTTTATGAAAATAAACAAGTAAACAAAAATGTTTAAAATATTTCGTATATATTACGAAAAAGGACCCAAAATTATTATAACTCGAAGAAGAATTAATTTTTTGAATTAGTGATAGTATTATAAATTAAAGCTGTGTTTAATCCATATTTTCATTAAAATAATTGCAAAAAATATTTCATGTGATTTTAATGATTAGAGTTTCGGGGAAAATAAGAAATGCAACATAATTATATTTCCCTTTCATACATGAACGTGTCATCATCAGCGCAAAAAAATTTTTTTTATAATCTTTAAAATAAACCAAAAATTGACAAATTTTAGATCCAGGAACATAACAAAAAATTTTTTTATAAAATTGAATAATTTCTACTAACGATTCACTTTGATTTGTATGGTAGCCCCATTCTGTAATAACCATGTGGGATTAATCCTCCACACAACTCACTTTTACACCACCCTCAAAATTTTATTTTTAGAGATTCAACAATTTCGTTAATTTCACAATTCATCGTCAATTATTTGGAAATATTTGTATTTTTCTTTTTTTCATTAAGAAATATTTTAAAAGTTTTAAAATAATTATTTATTAATGAATAAATAGAATTCAAACATGACATTTTGTTTCAAAATTGAATTCTATTTATCTATTAATAAATAATTTTTAATGTTTTAACTTTTTTTTCAATGAATATTGTTAGTGTAGTCATTGACTTTAATTTACTTTTTCACACTTAAAATAAAAAATACTCTTAGCTTTATTTTAAAAGAATTATGTAATTTGTCGTTACGACACATGTAAGAAATTCTTACATGTGTCGTAACGATAAATTAGTTATATTTATTCTTTAAGAATTTTAATTTAAAATTACATTAATTCTTAAAGAATAAATCGAGTAATGTAATTGTTCAAGATTTTAATCAATCATCAGGTAAAATTAATTAATAAAATTGATTCAGTTCGTAACGTAAAAATAAAATAAAAATCACTATTACTGCAGTTTGAGCATACTTTGAGATTTTGTAGCCATAGTCTCTGTTTACATTTACTTAACTGGCTCCGGACATGTTTTAGTTAATTTTCACTGTTTTTTGATAGTTAAGCAATATTTAGTGAAAAAAAAAGACGTACTTCGTTTGTAATTCACTCTTTTAAGACTTTAATTTAATAATTGGGGTATCTTTTACTTTACTCAGCAGACTAAACACGCTAAAAAAAAGAATATACAACAAATAAAAGTAACTGTAGGCGATAAAAGTTATTTTCAAACTTACCTGTGGCATTTGTTTGTATTTTTAACCCGTTCGATGTGCTATTTATTAGAAATTAAATTATTCGTCACACCAACATCGCACAAATCCAAGATGGCGATCGTAGGGGTTATGTAAGAGAATAAGCACCGGTCGCCATTTTCTTTTTGTGCAAAAAACAACAAGAATTTTTTTTTACATCTAATAAAAACCCATGTATACTACGTAAAAATACAAACAAATGTCATAGCTACGTATAAAAATATCTATTCTCGACGTAGGTCGCCTTTACTTGTGGCATATTTATGTTTTTAAACACTTTCTCGTTCGTTTTTTGACCCCGTTCACTAGGGACCTCCAATTGCATGTGAAGAACGGTGACGTCACTATTTCATGTGTACGTTAAGAAGTCATACATTCGTTTTGCTTTACCGATTGCAAAAAAAAACTCTCTCAAATAAAGTTATACTTGTTTTAAAGTAAAATAGTTTAGTTAAAGGTTACATTATCAAATTCTGAAAGAAACCCTTCTTCATTGTCCGATGAAACTACGAAATTTTCTTGTTTTACGACACACGGGGTAGTGTTTACTAAACATCGCGTGAGACATGGCAAGATATTATCTATGTACGGATGAACAGAAGTGAAACAAATTACTTTACTACTATGGTGTAAACTAAATTAACGGTTTGTTTTAACCATTTTTTTCTTCCTTGAGACAAAATATTACTGCAAGTAACGATTTATCTATTTTGTTTTGTTAGCATTTGACTTAAATTTGGGTTAAATTTTATATAATAAAAATTAAACTAAAAATGAAAATGGAGAAAGTATTGTGGTTTGTTAATGATTAAAAATATTCGTCAATTGAATAATAAAAATTCAAAGTAAAAATAAGTTTATATTTCGAAATGGATAAACATTTTAATTTGAAAAAAGAAAAATGATAAAAAGTATTATAAATATATAATAATAATAATAATAATAATAATAATAATAATAATAATAATAATAATTACTTTTGTCAACGTTTTTTCTTATTAGTGTTACTGTTTACAAATTAGCGTGCGGCGTGCACCAATTTTACTCTAAAAATGTATGCGCATGCGCGTGGGACAATTTCACTTTAAAAATTGACGTGTTAATTATGGCTAGTATTGCGTTCCATAGTTGCGGCAAAATCAGTTAGTGCAAAAAAATTTTCTTACTTCTAGCAAATGAAGTAGTTTTTTCCAAGTACATAATATGACATCCGCCACAACTTTTGTCTTTTACGATTCATAATACTTCGGGCTATATTATATTAAAATATTTTGAAAAATTTCGAACACGAATATGTTCAAAAATGATGTTTAAAACCGATAAACTCGATCAATACGATCAAATGAATAAATGTCTCTGAAAATAAAAATTATTTCGTAAAACTTTTTTTTTTTTGCATTTCAATAAATCACAGTATATTTTATTGAGAAAAGGTAAAAAAAAATTCAAAACATAATAATATTGCTTTTATTTCCACTTTTTATTTGTGCATTCACGGACCAGTTTACTAAAACAGTTTACGTAAAATTTAATAAAATTAATCCAATGTGTTTTTTAAAAGAGTTTAGTTTTATATAAGAAAAAAAAATCGCCGGATGACAATATATTTCGTTCAATATTTCATAAAATGAAACAGGGGGGGGGGGAATCACGTAAAAAAAATATTTTCCCTAATATATTTTAGGAAAACAGCATTTTAAAGATAAATTAGTCCTATAATGAATAAGTATTGAAAATTTCGTGAAGATCTGGCCATAACTTGATTTATGCGAGATTTATTAAAAATGTGCCTATCACAGCGCACATAAATGCTTATACATAAGAACGTTAGTTTATCACGTAAAAAAAAGTACACAACATTTTAACTTCACATTTTCATGAGTTTCGTATGCTGGAAAAAATTCTAAAAAATCATCAGCAGTTTATTTAATGTATCTTCTTTTGAATGGTAAAAAAGTTTTGTTGATAATCTTAATCTAAATTAAAGTTACATCGTGTTATATATAGGGGGGGGGGGTAAATAGTTCACAACCAATTGGAGGTCCCTACCGTTCACGACTCTGCGGAGTAAAGTAAAAGATACCCAATAATTGTTTGAAACAGTTCCAGAAAACTGATATTTACTTTTCCAGCGATTTTTAAACATGTTTTATTGAATCTTCACTTTTAACGGATGTTTCGCTGTTTTGATTTTCCATTTCATTGTTTGTCACGCGTAAATATTCATTTGTTTCCTTTTATCTTTCAAACATAATAAAAAGTTAAACGAAAACTACTTTTAAAAGACACTTTTAAGAACGAGAGTAAGTATAAGCGCTGGCCATTTTTTCACGTACCTAATATATATATATATATATATATATATATATATATATATATATAGTCTTTTTTGTCCTGAAGAGGTTGAATTTCTCGTGAAGAGTACAACCAAAACATGTATGCGCATATGTAACCAATAATATTTGTATAAATCAAAAAAATTATACTTAAGAACAGCTCTATGCGTTATTGAGCACTTTTTATAAACACTGAAGTTTCAACGGATTTACATATACAGAACCTAATACAATACGTGTACCATATATAAATATTTATATATGTTTTATTTATTTTTACCACTACGTTTTTCAGGCTGTTTACATGTTATCGCCTAAAAAAGTAGAAGTTAATTTTCTTTTGGGGTGAATAAGCATAGGATGTAGAGTTCAAAGAACACAGAAAGAAACATGGTATTACGATGGGTTCTACAATTTAATGTCATCCACATATATTTTATTAGTTAGCACGATAAGCGACATAATAACAATAAAGAATATGTATATGAAAGTTTCGGGACAAAGTACGTTTATATAAATATTACTAATACCAGATGTTTTTTTCTCGAATTTAATGATGATTAGAAAATGTTTTCAGAATGTAAATTAATATCGACATGTTCACTAAAAAAATATGATATGCCTCATAAGGAACACTCTTAAACAATTAATAACAGAAAAATAAATAAACTCATTAAACATTATACTTACTTGTATACAAACGGCTTTCGCATTATCAGATTTGAAGTAACTAAATAATAACAATGCTAACACGATTAAATTTGCGAATTAAAACATAAGATGGGAATCGAGCTGAAAATTTCAAGATGGCGACCAGAAGAGCAGCTCCGCATAAAACATCAGAGGAAAACATATAAATAAATATAAATTTATTTATTTCAATATTTACTTACAAGGTAGATGGCTAAAACTGTTATAAAATATATAAAGCTCTTATTTACATTTTTGGTAGTGGTGCATTCGGACGCGGTAGTGAAATGAGACAGTTAAAAATAAAATGACACGAAAACTCTACAAAATACTTAATATTGAAATATATTAACGCACACAAAAATTACGGAAAATAATCGAGTATTTTTATTTTTTATTTAGGAAATAGTCCAGAGCAGTCCGCAATCTTTTAGCCATTATCAAGAGATTTTCATTTTAGTTAATGACTAAAGACGAAACTGATTGTCTCCCTTTTGCGTCAACAGCACAAAATCACTAAATTAGTTTTATTTTTTTAATTAAAATTTTACTTGTTTACTTTCCTTAATTTTCGGTGTACGCTTATATTTTTCAATAACAAGTAAGTATTTCATGAAGTTGTCCTGACATTTTATTCTTCACTCTCATATTTCACTAACGCGTACGAATACACAAATACCACTATGTTTTCTTTGTTGTTTTTTTTTGTTAAATTCGCTGCATAGAAGAAACCCTGGTAAACGTTAAGATTAGTTGATGGTTAAGTGTTTTTCGAAAAGGCGATACATAATTGTGTATAGGTAATAAACATTTTATTATTTTTAAATGTTATGACAGGCTGGACGCATTGGACTTAAAATACTGGCATTGGTTTTAAGTTAGTATTACGTATAAAATATGAAGAAAAGCAATTTTAAACGAGTAAATATGATAGTATTATAAGCTTATTTTCTAGATGACATGTTTGACTGGATCGGGGTTAGTATTATTTAAAAACCGGAATCAGACTTAATTTTTTTTTAAAGAAGTGTTGCGAAAACAAATGAATTATTATTTTCAACAAATATCTTTATAAATATTTTGATTTTTTAAATAAATTATTTTCATGTGATGAATTACTGATGTAAAAAATTGCGTTGCGATAACACAAGAATTATTTTTTAAACTAATATTTTCATTTTGATATACTGAGAAAACAAGAAGTTTTGTCGAAAACAAAAATTATATTGTGAAACAAATATTTTAAAAAAGTATTTTCGTTTTTTTAATCCTGTGAAACAAATATTTAAAGAAATATTTAGTTTTTTTTAAATACTTTATTTTTATAACTCAATGAAAGACTTTATTTCTTTTCATTACACCTCGTTTCCATTCCACTTTTGTTTTTATCGATAATGCCAAAGTCATGGAAATAGCCGATGTACTAATTTAAAAAATGATAAAAAGTACATAATACTCAACTGATTCGAACTACAATTTGTTCAGCATGTCATAATCCTTTAAAAAACTATACGGTTTTTTAGTTATTTCATATCGCCTTTTCGACAAATCTTAAGCGGTGCCCGGAAAACTCGTCACAGGAAAATTGGTAAACGGAAAATTGGTAAATGGAAAATTCGTAAACGGAAAATTCGTCACTTTTGGCCAAGTAGGAAAATTCGGCAATTATCGAATAAATATCGATTGAAAATAGATTTTAGAACCGTTTTTACAGGAGATATACTTGTAAATACGAGGCTACCCACCTCCCCAGTGGAGAACATTTTTTCATATTATTTTTTTGGTACTTGTGCAGTTTACGAACCGGGCTATTTTTTAGATAAGATTTTCAAGTTAAATTAAATTTTTACTTCAAAATCACTGTGAGAAAAAGTGGTTAATCCATCGTTTCAAAACTAAAATGGCAGACAATGAATTGGCTGTATTTTTCTGATTTTTTTGTTCCGACCATACAACGATTTATTTGAAAGAAGAATTTCTTTTTTTAAGTATTAAATAAAGTTGTTAGTTAAAACAAGTTTTAGGCAAGATGAAATAAAAACACTGAATTAGTTAGAAAACAATTTTGCTTTTTTAAATACATGGACATTTTCTAAGAATTTAAAGCTAGTTACTCGATAGTTTATAAATTCCTTTCAAGTTTTGCAAACACACGAAGTAATTGATGTTTTGTCAATTAAAATGGCTGACTAATAGGTCCTTCACTGCCAACAAGCTCCAGACCCTGTCTCATCGCCACAATGTAGCATCCTTGTGCTTGTTTTACAAATACTTCAATGGATTATGCTCCGATGAATTGGCTAGTCTGGTGCCCCCTCAACGTAAATTCACTAGACCAACCCGACAATCAACTAAATCCTATCCATTAACTGTAGAGGTCACGAGATGCCGGAGAGCTTTCTACTCCAATAGCTTCTTTCCTCGTGCTGCTGACCTATGGAACTCCCTTCCATGCTCCCTGTTTCCCCGAGGGTACTGACATGCAGACATTTTAAACTAATGTAAACAGACATCTCGCTGCGCAGATCCCAATTAACGTTACCCCCCCCATCCCCCAACATTCCCCTTTTTTTTCTCAGAAGCCCCTTACGTCTACAGTGGTGGCCTGCCTTATTAAGGGTGAACTATGTTAAAAAAAAATTGACTTAATTTTAGTAATAATTGTACAACTACTTATAAAAGGGCTTGATAAAATGAGAATGCTTCCCTTACTCAAAAGCTAGTCTAGTGCCACATTTTTCTTCATTTTTCCAGACTTTCGTCATGAATACAAAGCCTTCTCATCAAATTGGCTCTGCTTACGGGTTTTGTTGTTTCCAGATCTTCATTATTCAGTCTTATTTTAATACTTTTCCCTACATGTGCATTCATAAGAGAATTGGGGTTAAGCTATGCAAATCCTTGGAACTTCTATAAGTCAGGGACGGCTATTAATAGCACGCAGTACATAAGATGATAGAGTCAGAAAACCCAAAATAGTCCAGTTTTCTCTTCCTACATTTGTATACAAAGTTGTTTTATGGTTTTAATTGTCTTTTACGAAGTAGCTCAATACTAAGCTGACTAAATGAGGAATGACGTCATTTTTTAGGGGATGAGACCAAACGTCTCTCTGAATCTATCGGTAATCATAATTAATGAGTCTTGCTGCTGCAATAAAAGTCCTAGAATTGTCAGTGAGAATTTGAGTATATTCCATTCATTTTCCTGAATCGAACAAAAGTCTGTATGAAAGAGGATGCACTCATACCAGAGACTTGTTCTATGTAAACAGCTCTGATACTTGCCAGATGTTAATGCTGTAATCGACACCTGTATTAAAATAGTCTCAACAAAAGAATAGGCAGCTCCATACATACATGGGACTATGTCGAATTGTTCCGGAAATTGGATTGCATCAATCTCCAATAGCCATTTAATGGTAACACATTTGTTTCATGAACAGAGTCTGGACTTGTTCTATGTGAACAGCTCTGAAATATATTCGGGAAGAGAACAATTTTGTGGCCATGAATATCCCTCGTAATAAAAGACTCGCAGTGGCCGTGTTTGCCTTTCGTTCTGATCTACTTAGTGATTGGGTGGGGATTTCTTTGGAAATTGCCTTTGCCTTGCTGTGTGCGTCTGCGTAGGTTAATTAATTGACCTACGCTAGAGTTCAGGCACAATTTTGGACACTGCGAGGCGCCCACTCTCCATGAATTTACTCTGAAAAAGTTTACTTTTTAAAAATAGAAGTGAAATTATATTCAGTTTATTTTATTTATGTTTATATCATCTTTTCAAAATAGATTTTAATGTTTATCATTAGAAAGATGCTTTTCTACTGAATGATTGATATGAAAAGTTCTCATATTTACCAAAGTACGTAAGAATTAAATAAAAATAATTTAAGAAAGTGATTTTAATATTTTTATTTTAGTAATCATATTTTATTAGCTATGTAGGAAATAAATAAGAAAAAAGATTTATTCTTGTAAACACAACCTAAGAAAATACATATGATTGTAATGTAACAATAGCTAAAGAACCTTTAAAACGTCATATGCTTAAGTATTTGCAGATATTAAATTACTTGTGTCTACTATTAAAATTGATTAGTTCTAATATTTAATTCTAATTAAACATGTTGATTTGAAGCTAACAACTGAAATTAGCAATTTCGAATTGAAACTTGAAAACAATGCAAATTATTTATATAAACTCATATTTACAAAGTATACAAACATTGAACAGATATATAACTTCAATATTTAATTGTTTAAATTTTAAATATAGATGTGCATAAGTTTCATTATGTAATCTTTACCAGAATTTTTACTATATAAATGAAATCCCTTATATTTTAATAAATAGTTGAATACAGAATGTGATAACTAATTTGGTCAATTCAAAATGTGATATTTAATTTTCTTGTCATAATAAAAAAGGGTTATATAGAAAACTTGTTGATATTGTTTTCATGTAAAACAAAGTTTCATAAAAATGTATGTTATTTGCTTGATTATTTAATGATAGTAAATTACTTGTTGAGCCAGAATTGTAAGATACAGAAAACGTTAGTATTATTAATGTCACAGAGGGAAAAATCCAAATTTGAATATAATTAAACCAAAAACGACTAAAAATAAAATAATTGAACAAAGTGATTGTAACAAGGAATTTTATTTTGATAATGATGATTAAATTTCAACTGAACAAATGTAGGTTCAAAACATCATAATGATATGTTTCTATCATTTAAAGTATGTGGATTTCTTTTTTTGTACTTTTTTCTTTCACCAAAACAAGACATATTTACTTAGACCAAAGATGCGACTCGGATAAGGAACTAGATTTATAAAAAGAATACTAAGTACAGAGATCGGTAGAAACATTTATTCACATAAATATATTATTGTCAAGAAAATTAATTGAGGTCGGAAATAGGGAATACTTGTTTCCAATAAAACTAAGCTTATTCAGTTCAACACTGTAAGTTAAAAAAAATGTCTGTATCTTTCTTCTTTTGTCCTACTTGCTACAATAAACTTATCATCAAGCATAATTTCAATACAAATAATTTCTTACAGTGCTGTACATGTTTCTTCAACTTTAACTTTCTGCAATAACCAGAATAACCGTTCAGGATCCAAGAAATGTACATCTTTAGAGACAAATATAACAGACCATGTGGCAATTTTAGAACATTTGTTGTCGTATTGCTGAAGAACTGGTACTCAAAATGGTTACGATCTGGAAATACTTCTTTATCCATTTGAGAATGTAGTAATCTTGTGTTGAAGAATATTACTGGAGTCAAATAAACGGGGTTGCTCAGTCAATAATTATGCAGTATTTGATTAACAAAGAAAGTTCTATCTGTTTTACAATGACACACGTATCTTGGCAGATTTGCTTTTTCGGATTAGATATCTTTAACTGAAGTGAGCTTCGGTATTCACGTATGCTTTAGTGTTCCAACAAATTTCAGAGGAGTTCGAACTCTTGATGATTAAATTTCAACTAGACAAATGTAGGTTCAAAACATTACAAGAATATGTTTCTATCATTTAAAGCATGTGGATCTTTTTTTTTACTTTTTCTTTACCCAACAGAGCAGAAAGGGGGTTCTAAGGGCAGGCAGTTTGATGATAGTAACGTTTCCGAAATCAGGAGACCTCTACAATGAAGGGTAACATTTTTGTACTCATTAGGTAAGTCTGAGGTATACATTACACAAGAAGATTACATATGAACAGTATAGAGTAAACGTTGGCAAAACATGAGACCTTTATGGTATGGCTACGTTGAAAGAATGAATGATAGTTTGTGGGTGAGTAGATGTAAAATTCACAAGGAAAGACAACGAAAAAAGGGGTCAAAGTAATAATAATGAACCTGAGAAAATAATGATAAATCAGAGAGATAAAGACTTGGTAAGAATAAGTTTTGAGGTGAACATCTGAAAATGGTTCAATATATGCCAACATGTAAAACAGATGTTAAACTGCATATGATTAGTATGATCTTCCTTTTTTCTCATGATAATAGTTTTTGGATTGTCATAATCCTCTGTAGTTTCCTCCAGTGTGCATGTGCTTTTCTTGTAATCGAACATACTTGAAATGTAGATGATTTTTTCAATGTTCTCAGCCAGAATTTCGTTTTTGCAAATTTTTGAGTAGTAGTACAGTCTTCTGGTATTGCTCTATGAGCATCACATGGCAGAGATAGGGGCCAAAGCCTTCTCTATGGTGGCTTGATGGCTGATCCTGGTAAAACTCTGTCATGTTTGGAGTGAAACTCCCAGGAGCAGAAAGGTTATTTAGTTGGAATTCATCTTTTTTCAGTTCCACTTTTGACGTCTTCTTGTTTGTTATTCAAAGCTCCCATCTTATTATTAACAGAGTTCCCGGGAGACAGCAAATTATCTTTTTTTAATAGTTAGTCAGGGTCTACTACGTACGTCAAGTATCTCAATATCAGGGTGGCTTAGGAAGACCATTATACAGAGAGAAACAGCCGAGGGTTGTGTCTAGAAGACATTCAGTTACTCTAATCTAAGTGTAAGCGCTTGTGTTTTGTTAAATTAAACTTATGTGAAAATGCAGATTCCACATAAATATGGCTTATCTCTTATTTTTTATCTTTCTTATCTTCCCGTTTTTGCCGGGATGGTGCATCCTACCGGATGCCAGACATTCACCGGCTATTTCAGACACTCTAGCCTAGTGATCTTTTTAAGATTCTAAGCGTCCCTTTAAGTTCAACTGTTTGTATTTCTCTTGCACTCGGTTCACCGGGTATAATCGCCAGATAGCTTTTGAAATTCTTTTTAATTAGTCCTGTTGCTCCTATGATTACTGGTATGATTTAGATTTTCCTAAGATTCTAGTTTCTTTTCATGTCGTACATAAGACCTTGGTACTTCGTAATGTTTTCCCGTTCAACTCTGTTTAATCATGGATCATCAGGGACAGACTTCAACTAGGGTTGCTACTTTCTCCCTTTTGTACAATATTACGATGTCAGGTTAAACAGCTCTGTTTACTCGATATGTAGCTCGATGTTGATGTCAATTTCTGAGAGACCCATATCCCCTGTTCCTCTTGGCAGATACAGCCTTGGTAGACACTGGTTTCTGTATATTACTCCGCACATTATCAACATTTTTCTCATTTTAGTGTCTAATCTATTAATATCCTTTTGTGGCCAATCAATAATTCTAAAGCTGTATGTTATCACTGGCATAGCTAATTGCTTAATGGCAGTTACTTTGTTTTTGTTTGTTAGCTGTGTTTAGCAATTTTTCCTAACATATATTCTCTGCCAATTATTTCTCTCTTCTTAGCATGTTGAATTTAATCGTTTTTTTCTATGCCCAGGTATTTGTATTGTTCCTGTTCTTCAAGGTCTTTGATGTCAGTATCGTCATCAAGCTGTATGTTTTCGGTTTGGATCTCCTTCCCAGCTCTAAGCACTTGGCACATTTGTCCAGGGCAAACCTCTTTCCAATGTCTTTGGAGAAGGTATGTACAACCTGTAAGAGTCGGATTAAGTCAGCATCTGAACTAGCATAAGCTTGATGTCATCCATGAAGAGGAGGTGGTTGACTCTTTTGTGTAGATCTTGTTTGCGGCCCTAGCTCAGACTGTAGGCACCCTAGCTTTAGTTTAGTAATTTGCTTAGTAGATCAATTGCCAGGCTAAAGAGTAGAGGAGATAAGCTACCTATTTGGAAGATTCCTCTTCGGATCTGGATGTCAGGGATTTTTATTGTTCCATTAGTGTGTCTTAATGCCATGGTTATTTTCCACATATTTATTTGTACTGCCATTGTTTTCTTGATAACCGGATGGATCAATGTAGCGCAGGAGCCATGCGTGAGGTACACTATCATATGCCTTTTGGTAATCGATCCACACCATGTTTAGATTTCTCTACCCTTTTCTACAGTCCTCAAGGATAGTCTTATTGATCAACAATTGATCCTTGGTGCCTAAACACTTCCTCCTACACCCTGCTGAATAGATGATGTATGGCTCATTCCCCACAGTTATCTCATTTAGATGTTCCCAGGGCCTGCTGCTACACCTGATATTCAGTTTCTTACAGATGAGTCAGTAGAGGTACCTGCACACTCCATTATGTCACGCTGTATAGGAGCCATCTGCCAACATGATTTTGCAACTCGATATGAGGTAGCTAACACTCTCCACTTTAGTGTGGCAAAACCTGCACTTGTTGTCCTGACTGAGACCAGCCATCTTTTTAAACGCATTTGTCATCAGGCCCTGGTCTTGTGCGGCCATTATAAGCCTCTCCTGGTCGTAGTGGGGGGCTCCGCTTCTTAGCCAGTCCAAGGACCCTTCCTTATCAATATAGTCCTTGGATAGTTCATCGAGGAAGTATGTGGCACGTTTCTGTCCTGACCACTCATCAATGCACCTGTTCTTAAAAGTCTGGGTGCATCTCTTGCGGCTCTTTTGGGCTATCTCTGTGACAGGATTGTTTGGTGTTTCTGCCTCATCTATATGACAGCCTTGTCCAAAATGCTTGGCCAACTTTGTGATGGAATTTGTTTTGCTGGCTCTTGAATCTTGGTGTTCACGTACCATTGCTAGGCTGCGGTTTAAGGAGCTTCTTAGGTACTGCCCAATGCTGACAATAGTGGCTCTGTGCTGGTGGTTTATCTCTGATAGACCCAATCCTCCCTCTCTTCTGGGCAAGTACAGTCTTGGCAGATACTGGTTTCTATAGATGACCCAATGGAGGGTTAACATTTTTCGAGTCTTTACATCTAGCCTGTTGATGGTTTGTTGAGGCCAATCAATGATGCCAAAGCTGTACGTAATTACTGGCATTGCAAGTTGGTTAATGGCAGTTATTTTATTTTTGTTTGTAAACTGTGTTTTGCATGTCTTTCTGACACGGCATACATACTCTCTGCCAATTTTCTCTCTCATCCTGTTGGATGGTGTCATTTTCCTCAATGCCAAGGTATTTATAGGACTCCTGCTCTTCGAGATCTCGTATCTCATTTTCCTCATCTAGCTGTAGATTGTCTGTCTGAATGTTTTTCCCAGCCCTGAGAGAGCACTTGGCGCATTTATCCAAGCCAAATTTCATTCCAATGTCTTTGGAAAAGGTGTGTACAACCTGCAGGAGCTGCTGCAATTCAGTGTCAGAGCTTGCATACAGCTTAAGGTCATCCATGAAGATAAGGTGGTTGATTTTCTTGGATAGATCTCTCTGGCGTCTCTGACCAAGGTTGTAGGCCTCTCCCCTGTTGTTGAGAAGCTTACTAAGTGGGTCTATTGCCATGCAGAAGAGCAACGGGGATAGGCTGTCACCTTGGAAGATTCCCCTTCTGATATTAATGTTAGGGATGGTAATCTTTCCATGGCTGTGGCTTAGTGAGATGTTGGTTTGCCACATTTTTATGTGGGCTGTCATTGTTTTTTTTAATTATTGGGTTGATATTATACAGGTCAAGGCACCGTAGTAGCCATGCCATGCTCAGGTTTCTATGCCGCTTCCTACAATCCTCTAAAATTGTTTTGTCAATCAATAACTGGTCCTTGGTACCAAAGCTTGTTGATCTTCTAGGTAGTTCCCAGAGGAGAGATGGTCGTAGATGCTATCGGCTACCAGGCCAGTAAAGAGCTTGTAGGTGGTACTGAGACAGCATATGGGTCTGTATTTATTTGGGTATTGTGTCTCTTTTGTTTTTGGTGAGCCATGGTGGTGTTGCCTCTTCATCCCTCAGTAGTCTGTTGAAGCATTTACTGTAGTGGCCATGGAGTGCAGTCAACTGCTTTAACCAAAAATTGGAGACATTGTCAATGCCAGGTTTCTTGTTGTTAGCAAACAGAGCTAGTTTTTTTTGTCGCTTCTGTTGTAATCACTGGCTCCGGCATTGTGGGCTTGGTCTCATTTATCCTCTGTATGTCTCCAATCCACTGGGCCTCTTGGTTGTATACTCCCTCACACTCAAACAGGGGTCGCCAGTAGTTCTCCAGGTCTTGTTCTTCAGGTGGTTTTTCTACAGTAATGGTATCCCTTATTAGAGTTCTATAGAACACTCTAGGGTTTGCTTCAAACTGTTTGTTCTGGGACTGGGGCTTCTTATTTTCCTCGGTTTTTATTCTTTTAGCAAGTGCTGGTATCTTGCCTTCCAGCTCCCTGACCACGTTGTTTAGTTCCTCACTGCTGGTGGTGTGGTACTTTGCATGGAGTCTGCTGATGGTGTTTTTCAGTCTCCCTTCTGTTGTGGGAGCTGCGAGGAACTGTTTTATTTGGCTCATTTCTTTCCGATGGAGGTTTCATTCTTTTTGCAGCTTGAGCTTCCATGCAGGTGTAGTTTTGGAAGCTCTTGGATTAAATCGCTTTTTTACGTTCTTTTGATGGAATGTTATCCTATCGATATAAAGCCTAGCTGCATATGTGATCTGGTTGAGTTCTGTGAGGGACACTGCATTTGGCACCAGTCTCTGCAGTGCAGTGTTGACTTTTGTGATGAGGGCTTTGGTGGTTCTGTAGGGTTTTATCTTTGACAGTTGTGGTCGGTTCTCTAGTCCCATGGACTTGACCTCCTCAATGATGTTACTGAGGTCCTCCTCAACTGCCAATTGTTCCTCATCTGGCTCAAAGGGTGGAGATGGTGGTGGTGGAGGTGGGCTGAGTGCTGGGGATAATGCAGGTGGAGTATTTAGTGCAGAGTTTTGTGGTGTGAGAGTTTCCGTAGGCTTTTGTTTGGCTTTGGGATTTTGTTTAGGGTGTGTTTTTGAATAGTTATGTGGGTGTGCTGGTATTGGGAGGTGTGTTTGTGTTGGGACTGTTGTTGGGGATATTGTTAATCTATCTGTAGCTTGCAGATGTAGAGGGTCTATTCTAGGGGGCAGTTCTGGAGTGTCACCATTTGCCGATCTTACTTCCCTAGATATATTTGGGTTTTGTAGTTTTTTGTTGTTGGTGGGAACTGTTATAGGGTTATGAAGGGGACTGATGTTATTTGTTATAAGTGCTGCTACATCCAGTCCCATGGAATTAAGTTCTGTTTCACTGAAGTCCCATTTGAGACTGTTGTAGCGCTGCATATTAAGTTTCTTAGAGGGGACATTGCGTTTTGCTGGGTGGTAGTGAAAGAAAATTTCTTTCCATGCTCTTGTTATTTCTTTCTGTTTTTCGTGTTTTGTTCTCGCATATGCCATGGACTATATTAGTGTCCATTTTTCCTCTTTGTTCCATTTGTTTTCCAGTCTCCACTGGGATTCCTCTGCTTGTTGTGGTAAATAGTCCTTTTCTGCGTCCTTCAAGGCATCAGTTTTTATGCTGGAGATCTCCTCAGGTGTTAAGTATTTACCCACTTGGGACACTAAGGAGCGCAGATTGGAAACTGGGGTGTTTTTTTTTCTTCAGGAAGGTCAGACGTTCTTATTCTCTCGGTTAGAATCTCGTTTGAGCTTCTACTCCATTTCTCGAACATCGAGTAATGGTAGCAGTGCAGTAAAATCCTTTTTTGTGCAACTGACCACTTTTGGGATTTTAGGCCCCTTGTATTCCTTGTTTTAGTCGTTGCTTGTGGTGGAGTCTGGGTGCCAGGGTCTTTTTCATCAAAGCCTGGTGGCTGTCCCTGTCTTGTCTCTGACATGTCCATACTGACATTTTCAGAGGAAAAAAGGTTTGTACCATTGCATACCTCTTCCCACCTGGTGCATAAACGAGTTGAGGGGCCCTTTTTATCCTGGGTGCCGGCCTGCCAGTTTGTAGATTTTGATTTATTCATCTTTTCATGTTTTTCTTCCTCTTTGTCCACGGCTTTTTATTGGTTATTCAAAGCTACCCTCAAAAAGAGGGGTACCCTCATTCGCAATCAGAGGGACGTGCTGGATGGCCTGAGGAGACGGCACATCGAATGTGCTTTTTAGATGCGAATTCTGTGAAAACGCAGAGTCACAAACTTGACAAGAATATGGTTTCTCTCCAGTGTGTTTTAGCATGTGTTTTTTAGACCAAAATTGCTGGAAAATGCAGAGCCACAAGCTTGACAATAATATGGTTTCTCTCCAGTGTGTGTTCGTATGTGCATTCTTAGACTATAATTCTGTGAAAATGCAGATCCACAAACTTGACAAGAATATGGTTTCTCGCCAGTGTGTTTTCGCATGTGCCTTTTTAGACCAGAATTCTGTGAAAATGCAGATGCACAAATTTGACAAGAATATGGTCTCTCTTCTGTGTGTATTCGCATGTGTGCTTTTAGACAAGAATTATATGTAAATGCAGATCTACAAAATTGACAACAATAGGGGTTCTCTCTTGTATGTGTACGCATGTGCCTTTTTAGAAGATAATTGTGTAAAAATTCAGATCCACAAACTTGACATATATATGATTTCTCTCCAGTGGGTTCGCACATGCTGTTTTAGATTAGACTTCCATGAAAATTCAAATCCACAAACTTGACATGCATATGGTTTCTCTTCGGTGTTTGTTCGCATGTGCATTTTATACCATAATTGTGTGAAAATACAGAGCCACAAACTTGTCAAGAATATTCCTTTCTACCATTTGTGTGTTTGCATGTTATTTTTTAGATAAGAATTCTGCGAAAATGAAAATCCACAAACTTGACATGAATATGTTTTCTTCCGTTGTGTTTTTTCATGTTATAAAAACCTATTCTTACATATATTATGTGTTTTCCCCACTTCTACATTTTTCTTAAAACTGAACTACTTTAGAAGAACGTATCAAGTTGTTTTACAAAAATATGGCAGTAATAATGTAGTACTTATCAAAAACAGATACAAGACTTTTCCTCATTCTTTGCCAAATTGGAAAATCATCATTTTTGTTATAAGTTTCCATCTGTAAATAAAAAAATGATATCAACAGAAATATAAAGATTTTCCGTTATTTTAGATTTCAATAAATCAAAGTAAAAAGGTTATTTTTTAAAAGGTTATTTTGCACCCATATATTTCTATAAAAAGCCATGACTGTTCCCTTGAAGTTTGAATTAGAATTTTGAGATGTGTCCATGGATTAATATAAGAAGCCATTACAAGCTGAAGGATAAAATAACAATTTTACATGTATATATATGAAGTATCGTGTGTTGGTTGGTTTGTCAAGCTTAAGTTTCAAGGATGCTTCTTCAGATCTGTAATTCTATAAGTTTGTCACGCTTAAATAAGAAATAGCATTTGAAGATGCTTCTATGCATCTGTATAAGAATCTACTCTTGCATTGGTCTGTCATGCTAGAAAAAGATTTTTATGATGGTACTGTATTTCTATATGAAGCTCTGCTCTCCCGTTAGTATATTGAATCAAGAATCGGTTTTCAATGTATCTTTTTAGTTTTTATCGACATTAATCTCTGTCTATACATCTGTCATGTGTAGATCTGATGAATTATATTTAGATTATTCATGTATTTCTATAAGTAGTAATGTCGTGTTGTCAGTCTGTCACACTGAAGGCTGAACTATGTATTTATAGATATGCCCACAAACTCTTATAAGAAGGAATGTCTGTCTACCGAGTGGTCTGGACGTCTGAAGTAAGACATTTAGATATACCGAGAAATGTTTATAAAACATCATGTCTATCTGTCAATCTGTCACGATTAAGCTAAAGTAACACTTTTCGATGTGTGCATGTATATCTTTAGAGTTCATCTTTGAGTTAATCAGCAAACTCATCATGGCTGAACATGAATTAAGATCAGATACAGACTAACCACCCCATACCACTTTTTCTCCACATATACCCAGCACAATGTCTATATAAATTATGCATTTTCAAGAAATCACTCTCATATATTAGCCTATTTATGGCTCGTCCATGTGCACATACACATATATATGTTCACTCACATGTGCGTGCAATTAAATATAAATTAATATATACACTATCAATATTCTAGATAACATTAAATGTATCCTTCCCTCGTCTCTCCTAATACATCACGATACTATCTTCAACTATATTGTCAAATAATCAGATTTTTCTCCACACATGATATATGAGCATACACCTATGTGCATGTTGTATACACACACACACATATATATACACATATTGAATATGTATATACTTATATGCTCATAAAAATAATAATCATTGATTAATTAATAATACACAAAAAATTAAATAAATAGTAATAAACAAATACATTCACACAAATAAATTTGTAGATAATATTTCCATTTTTCTCTTTATTGTAAATAAAATTGTGTCAATAGTTTGTCAAACGTAATTAGTTTAATCAATATTTACTGTCATTTTCCTAAATAAAAAGAAAACCTAAAATGATCAGTGAATGATTTATTTATGGAATCAAAATAATAATAATGTCTATGAGAGTTTCTTTCCAAAAGATGACGAACAAAAAATCGTTTCAAACGAGGTACCATAGGTACGTGCAAAATCAATGGCCGATTCCCAAAATGTAAAAACATTTTGACCCCCCACTTCACTTAAAAAATCACTAAAATTCAGGAAATCCACCAATTTTAATGAAATTTTCAATATTTATACAATCACGGAATATAATGAAACTATTTTTTTTTTTTAAATCTTAGTGAAAATGTAGTATTAATTTAAAAGAAAATACACCTTTACAAAAGTTATATTTTTATATATTAATAAAAAAATGAATGATTTTTTAAATGTTTTTATGAAAATAAAGCATCGTAGATTTTTACAATTAATTTTTTTTTTAATTCGTATATATTACGAAAAAGGCCCCTAAATACCTTATTAATAAACTCACTATAACTCTAAGAAAAATTAATTTTTTTGAATTAGTGATATTATTATTGAATGAAGCATTGTTTAATCAATATTTTCACAAAAAAATAATATAATTGAAAAAAATATTTCATGTGATTTTAATGAGTAGAGTTTCTGGGAAAATTAAAAATGCGACATAATTATATTTACCTTTCATTCATAAACGTGTCATCATCAGCGCAAGAAAATAATCTTGAAAATAAATTTAAAAATTGACAAATTTGAGACCCAGGAAAATAACGATAAAAATAATTTTAAAAATTGAATAATTTCTACTAACGATCGATTCGCAAGACTATGGAAGCCACGCTATATAATAAACAGGCACAATTAGACCTCCCACCACTCACTCCCCATAAAATGTTATTTTCAGAGATTCATCGATTTCGTTTATTTTACAATTAATTTGAAAGATAAAACGTAAGTCTTTGTTTTTGTCATTAATAAATATTATTTAAAAAGTTTAAAATTATTTAGTAATAAATAAATAGTTTAAATATGATATTTTCTTTAAAAATAAAATTTTATTTATTTAATTATATATAATTTTTTTCATTAATATTTATTTACTTTTTCACACTGAAAATTAAATACTATTTTAGCGTAAAATAAAAATACCCATTAACTTTAATTTTTAAAGTTTTTAAAATTAAATTAATTCTATAAAAATAAATCGAGTAATGTAATTGTTCAAGTTTTTAATCAATCATCATGTAAAAATAATTGATAAAATTGAAGCAGTTCGTAACGTAAAAATAATTTTAACATTTCAAAAAAAGTTATTTCAAATTCTAAGGAAAAACATTGGTAAACAATTTCTTTAGTCATTTTTTACAGATATGCTTAAGATGTCAGAGCGAATCTAAAGAAGCACCATAATTATTTTTTAAATATTCCCATGAGTTATTTTTCAAAACATTTGTTACGGTCTTCTAAACTAACCCTCTCGGACGAATCGGGGGGGGGGGGGGATCCCTAAAATGTTAAAATCATTTTGACCCCACTCTTCAGTTAAAAAAAAGTTGTGTTTTTTAAGTTATAACATTAAATATGAATCTTTGTAGATAAAATAATTAAAATCTTAATTGTGTACATTCGAAAATATTATAAATAAGATTTTCTTTTTTTCATTACATAAAAATTAAATTAATTATCTTTCTTATCATTATATTTTCATTTAATTTTTAGATGTCTATGTTAACTTCCATTTTTTTTTTTTTAAATAAAAATTTTGAAACAGTTCCAGAAAACTGATATTTTGAAACAGTTCCAGAAAACTGATATTTATCTTTCCAACGAATTTTAAACGTGTTTTATTGAATCTGCAGTTTTAACTGATTTGTGACTTTTATAGCCGTTTTTGACAACAGTTTTAATTCTATTTTCTTTCAAACGTAAATATACATTGGTTTCCTTTTATATATTAACATTATGCTTTCATCTTTCAAATACAATAAAAAGTTAAACGAAAACTGCTTTAAAAAAAATAAGAAAATACACTTTTAAGAACGAGAGTCAGTACAAGCGGCGGCCATTTTTGCACGTACCTAATATACCAGTATTAACTTTTTTTTATTAAACTTTTGAGTAAATTTAATTGATATATAAAAGAAAACAAAAAAAAACAAACTCTAAATACCTTCTCATAATAAATCATTCAGTACAAACGTACTTAGTTTAATCAATATTTACTGTCATTTTCCCAAATTAAATCGTATTATTAGCTTAATGATAAAAACAACAACATTTAAACAAGGCGGCGAGCTGCAACTCCGTTAAATGGTGATGAAGCAGAAAAATCCTGATTTACTTTATTTTAAAAATTCGTCCTAAAGAAAAAAACCTTAAATGATAGGAAAATGATTGATTTACGAAATTGAAAAAGTTATTTTGGCACTTCTGCAGTCTTTATGAAGCAGCAGATTTTCTGTCCTTCTACTGAAAATAAAGGGAAGTAATTCAACCGGAAGTGACTTATTTACAACTTAAAAAAAAAATGCAAGACTGATTTGTTTTGGGGTAACAAGAAACAATTAATAATTTCTTTTTTTTATTATATGAATTAAAAATTTTATAAATAAAAATGTAAAGTTTTGATTGGGGTGGGGGGGAATGAATTTTTCGGTCAACATTGATTTTGCTTTTATTTTTTTAAATATATTGTAGTTGAAAAGTTTTGCTTAGTGGGATTTTTTTTATCTAAATGAAAAGTTTTCATTGGGGGAGACTGTATTTTTTTGTCCTTTTTCTTTTATTGAACAGGATAAAGTTCTGCAATTTGATTTATAATGGCTTCCATGGGGTTAGCAGAAAACTTCTGCCGCCACATAAATTCCATTCAGTAAGACTCCACCATGTGCGTGTGGGTAAATTCAACTTCCGGTGAATTCTGAATGAATGTACTTGAAGAAAAAAAAACGGAACTCTTCAATTTCGATTTCTTAATCGGCAGCTGCTTCATAAAGACTTCAGAAGTGCCGTTACTTTCATGAGATTTTCTTTCCAGAAGATCCCTAATAAAAATAATAAAGAAAACAAACAACAAAATAACTGTAAATAAATTATTGAAGACTTTGGAGAGGACAGGGGCCAGTTCAGCAGAACATTTCTTTATTACTATTACAGGTATAAGATCAGGCTCACAAGCTTTAGAGGTGTCAAGGTTTTTTATGATGTCTCTGACCTGGGATGGGGTGATGACCAGGTTATCAAGTGTGGCTTCGGTCCGCAAAAGAAATTCAGGGAGGGGGTTGACCCATTCAGTTAATTCGTTTGCACACTGGTTTGTAGGTAGTGAGAAGGTTTCCCTCCAAGGGGCGTCACTGATGTGATCTCTGATTGACTCGAAATCAGCCTGCTCGTAGTATCTTGTTGTTTTGAGCAACGGTTCATCAGCTTTTAGTTAATTAACATTGTTTTATTGTCCGAGTTTATAATTAACGTTATTTTCACCTAACCTTGTTTCATTTTTAGTTTGTTAATTAACTTGTTTCAATTTTCGATTTATTATGTTTTTACTAATTAAAGGTAAATATACATTTAAAAATAATCCCAATGGTTCCAGGTTGTAAAAGCACACGTAATTACCTAAAAAAGTAGACCCCCCCCCTCTAAAAATAATCCCAGTGGTTCCAGGTTGTAAAAGCACACGTAATTACCTAAAAAAGTAGAATCCCCCCTCTAAAAAATCCCAATGGTTCCAGGTTATCAAAGCACACGTAATTACCTAAAAAAGTAGACCCCCCCTCTAAAAAAATCCCAGTGGTTCCAGGTTGTAAAAGCACACGTAATTACCTTAAAAAAGTAACCCCCCCCCCTCAAAAGATAATAATGTTACTTTTTACCCCTCTGTCCATCCGTACATGCATTAGATTTTTTAAGTTAGAAGTAGTTATGTCCCTTGGATTTTGAAAAAGTTACTTCCCTCTAATACTGCAACATTCTCTACATAAGCGCCAACTCCTTCTGGGTAATACAGCAAAATTACGTTGAATTATTTTTTTTACAAGTTTTTCGGCTAGGTAAAGCGGCTCTGCAGAAGGGTTCGCGATCCCGCTGACTTCCGGGTTATCCTGCATTAAATTTCAAGTACGGATGATCATAAATGATAAAAGAAACTTTTTATACGTCGACATTGAATGCAAAAGAAGGAAAAAAAACAGAAAAAATTATGGCAGCCCGTATTCTGTCTTCCTTATTTTTTGTTTTTACATCTTTTAATATCTAACTTTTTAAGAATGCCCATTGAATCTCACTCCACAAAATACCACTAAATATAATTAAGCACATTTTGAACCCACTAAAAATTCACAAAATTACAATATAAAACATTTTCAAAGTTCACAAAACTGAAAAAGAAATGACAAAAAACAACTTTTCTCTTCTTTCCTTCAATTCCACAAAATTTCTAATTCACACACATTTTTCTTTTTTAAGCTGAAAAGTTCAACAAGGAGCAACATTTTTAATCCGCACACAAATTACAACAGTTATAATATCCTCAAGTTTATCCAAACTGAAACATGAAAGCAAAGAAAAGTTACTTTTTTGTCATTTTTTATATTATACTTATGGATAACATAGAAGTACAGATTTCCTATCATTTTGCTATCTAATTTACACAGGCGTTTACGGTGTTTACGAATACACAATGTAAATTAACTGAAAAAAGGAGTAACACTTTCTATAAATGTTTACAGAGTCATTAAAAACTATTAGGGAGTATTTGAATCAACACACGGTAAGACAGAGCAAGAGAAATATATATAGAGGTAAGTGACTTGTTCAGTTAATTACAAATTACAACTAATTAGAACAATGAAAATATAAATTTTTCAAACATAACTCAATCCCAAAACTAAAGTATATTTTGTGCGATTAAAATATATAAGAAAAATGCCTTAAGGAAACTAACGTTGAATAACTCATCTTATGTTTAACATTATCTTTGTCTTGATTTATTCTTACCTGGTGTTATTTCTCTTCACACTTTAAGCAGTGCATATTTCTTTTGCATATCGTAGTTACATTATTTACATTCTAGAGGCATAGCCCAAATGTTTCTTTAAATTCTTATAACAAAAAGTAAACTGAAAAAAATATTTATTTTGTTTAATCTCTTTTAAAATGTTGTATTTTGTAAATACATTATTTTGCGCCCCTCCCCCCTAAAAAAATGTGTCACAATGTTAATATTATCTAAAATAACAATCCAACAAAATTTAAAAACTTTACCAAAAATCAAATACTCAATTTTATTACTATTTTTACCCATTTATTAAAAAAAAAGGTATGAACTGTATGTACTAAAAGTGAAGATATCTAAAAAAACATTTTTCTTAGCTCCAATTTTTAACCTCTGTAAAAGAGCAGAAATCGTATGTTTTCAATTTAGTCAAACATAATGTATTTGAAAAATAAAGTAATTGTTTTATTTAATTTCAAAATAGATAAAGTCATTAGATATCCATGGTTTATTCCATGAAAGAACATGCGAATAACTATCAGATTATTATTTTTTGTTGTTTTTTTATTATATACGTTTTTTTAAGTATGTGAAACATTTGAAAATATGAATTTCAAATTAAATTAAAAGAAAAAAATTAGTCAATATTTTAACATTCTAGAATTTATTCTTGTGTGAGAAGGGAAGCTTTTTTTCTAACAAAGTGTGTTAGTGAAATTTTTTTTTAAATTGTTGCAAAATAAGTGTGATTTTTTTTATTTCATTATTTAAAATGATAAATAAAAATATAGTGGGAAAAATTATTATACTGAACAGTTTAATCAGCCTTTTCGTCGAAATTCGTATGATTATACTTCAGTTCTTATGCCAGTTTTAAATTTTACTTATAAAATATAAGCATGTATATTTTTGTTTATTTTATCATTTAAATTTGATTTTTTTTAAGATAATAATCTGAAAGCTTTTCTGGAACAAAAAAAAATCATGGTTATTACTTTACAATAAATGAAAACAATTTTTTAGTAATACATATCGGCTAAAAAAAATAAAAATTTTACAATTTTTGTAACCTGTTTTAAAAAATCTCTTGAAAGATAAATATCAGTTTTCTAGAAATATTTCAAGATAATTAGTAGATCAAAGTGTTAATAAAGTCTATTGATGAAAAATATTACTTTATGCTCAAACTTAACCACCTCCCCCCCCCCAATAACATTTTTCGGCACTTCTGCAGTCTTTATGAAGCAGCTGCCGATTAAGAAATTGAAATTGAAGAGTTCCGTTTTTTTTTCTCCAAGTACCATTCATTCAGAATTCACCGGAAGTTGAATTTACCGGGAGTTGAAGTAGAATTTAGATTTTAGAAAATGGAGTTAAATGAGTTGAATCTTCGCGACATTGGTAATTTAATGAACCAGACGCAAAAAACAATAGATTTTTTACAGGCACATCGCCTGATTTCTTGCAGTCGGACATGTCCGTCATGTCAAAGACAGATGCAGATGGCACGCCACAATGGAAGTGATGGATTTATTTGGAAATGCTCACGGAGGAACCAGCCGCAAAAAACAATAGATTTTTTACAGGCACACCGCCTGATTTCTTAATGTTAGGGTTAGGGTTAGGGTTAGGGTTTAGGGTTAGGGTTTAGGGTTAGGGTTTAGGGTTAGGGTTTAGGGTTTTTTATTTAAAATCTTTTTACTTCATATAATAAAAAAAAGAAATTGTTAATTGTTACCCAAAAACAAACCAGTCTTGCATTTTTTTAATGTTGTAAATAAGTCACTTCCGGTTGAATTACTTCCCTTTATTTTCAGTAGAAGGACAGAAAATCTGCTGCTTCATAAAGACTGCAGAAGTGCCCATTTTTCTTTTACCAGGTCTTGATCTACAGATAAAATTAACTATAAACTAATTTCCATTTTTCAATTTAAAATTATTCTCTTTCAAAGAATTTAAAGGTTGTCATGCTTTCAAACCTTTTTTCATTTAACATTGAAAATAATGATTACCTTGTTTCTACCTTTGTCATGATGAGAAGCAGGTAAACATATTCCATTTGTACAAAAAAAAAAGAGGCAAAATGTCGCACAAGGCAAAAAAGGACGTGGGGAAAGGCAAGTCTTATATATCCTAACTAACTTAGCTTGTCACATTCATTGATCATATTAATCACTAAAATATCTTAATCATACTAATAATGCATCTGCCATGCACCAAAACAAAATCTGAATGAATAACCTACATGGACCCCCCCCACACACACACACACACACATATATATTTATTTAAATTAAATTTTGACAAACCAACAGATGGTGCAATTTAAATGATAAAATCATTTATTTAATATTTTTTTTTGCAAGCTTTCAATGTAAAACATCTTTGTCAGGCGATACTGTCCTATAGTTTTTTTCTTCTTCTTCATTTCGATGGTATTAACCCCGAGGGGTCGAATCACGGTAGAGTAAGAAAAACACTTCAAGTTGTAAAGGACGTTACTTTAAAGTGAAGTCCGGTTGATGTTTAGCGCTGGTTAAATTACAGCATGTGTTGGTTTTTTAAAAATGCCATTTAAATACATTTTCATGTGTGCTTCAAAGATGTTATGAATTTCTTTATATATACATATTTATTTGAATAATATAAAGATAATTATTTTATATTAGATCCTATTGTGATAGGGAGATGTTCGTTATTGGAGAAAGAGAATTGTTATAGGAAATACTGAAAAAAAAAAAGTTACATACTTTACAAGTTTATTTTCAAGTGTTTAAGCAAGGAATATAATAAAATGACCTTTAATGCATGTATTTTCAAAGAATTACTCTTATCCTGAGAAGGAAAAACCAATAAATTGCTAATTATTGGTAAGTATTAATTTGAAAATTTACAACAAAATTTTAACATATGTTTAAAGACAAAAATAGTTTTTTAAAAAGTTTCAATAATGGGCAGAAAGTCATTGTATCAATGCAGTTGTTGAAAAAAATCCAATTTGAATATAGTATTATGTTGTGGAAGGTGATTGATTCCAATAAAATCCAGGAACAATTCAAAAGCAAGAAGTCTGTAAAAAGTTAGTGTATATATATATATATATATATATATATATATATATATATATATACAGGGTGGGCCAAAATAAGGGTCCTATCTTTAAATTTGAATAACTTGAATTTGAATAACTTCCACAAAATAAAAGTTTAACTCACCAAACTTTATGTGTGTGTAGACTGACCCTTCCGAGATATTTTGAAATAAACAAAACAAATTTTAGCAGAAAAACACTTCTTAAAACTTACAAAAACTAAAGTATTGTTTTTTACACTGTTTTGAGTTTTTTAAGCAAAAATAATGTTTTCTAAATGAGGGTACGTTCCTTAGGGCTAATACGGCTCATGCTTGCTTCGGAAGGGGTCCTTTACTTATTCTAAAAAAAAAAAAAAATCAATAAATAAAAAAGTTATGAATTTTTAAAAATAGGACCCTTATTTTTGCCCACCCTGTATATATATATATATATATATATATATATATATATATATATATAATATGCAGTAAGTCATTGAGGAATAAAAACCTTAGATACAATAAAAAGTGAATGCATATGCAATGCAAAATCGTTGTGTATAAGAACTCTTAACTCTCTAAATTTGACAGATGAGTAAATTTGCCAGTCGAAAAGTTGATGCAAGTCTCGAAAGCTTTATTTCACATACCTTCTTCGTAATTACAAAAGCAGACCTGCATCTCTGAAGAGGTAAAAACAAAGACACTGTTGTTTTGCTCTCCTCACAGGTTTTGTACATGTTTTTTGTACTTAAGAGCTCTGTTTTAAGCTAGCTTATTCTTGCATTTCAAATTAACATTTTGACTATTTTATGGGCCTAAAGTTCAATAAAATAATTTTGAAAACAAAACAAAACAAAAAAATGAACGAGAGTTGGACGTGACACAAAATCATATCTATTATGGATTACAATAAGTGAATATTAATTTCGCTGGTGGTGCATTTACTGTAATGTAAATATTTATTCTATGTTTTAAAAAAAATCAGTTGGCTAATAATGATTATCAATATTAAGCTTTATTAAAAGAAATAAAACTAATATTCAAAATCGATGTATTTTTGTCGAGGAATAGTCTTGTATTACTAATATGTATGAATGCAAATGTAAATATTAAATTGTTTTCTGAATACATATCTAGAAGATGGTTTGTATTCAATTTTTTTCTCTTTTGTTAGAAATATGATGTCGTAAATCTATAATCTATAAATATAAAATGCACGTTTATTATCTCCCCTTGTTTGACCAAGTTAGTCAAACCGTAGTTATCTCCCTTGTTCTAGGGAGACTATCTTCGAAGTAAAATTATTTGATTTTTGAAAAAAATAAATAATAAATAAATAAATAACGTAATCACACGTAACCATTTGAACCCCATATTACCATTTTATTTTATTTCTATAATTTTAAAGTTAAAAATCAAATAAAATGAACAGTCGACTTTCCTTTTTATGGATGTCAGGCATGAACGTACTTCGCAATATTATTCTATCTCCTTTTATCAAAATGAAACATACTTATCCGAGTACGATGGGTACTTAGTTTTTTGTTTGTTTTTAAATATGTCTGGCTATGTGAGTCTATCTCAAACACCTTATGGGGAGTATGTGACAAATTTGCTTTTCATGGACGTCCGGCTCAACGGATTATTGTTCTTCCTTTGATAAAAAATAAAACATACCTATCCACGTACACTTGGAAATTTAGTTTTAGAATATATATGATTATGGGGTATATCTCCAACACCTCAAGAGGAGTTTGTGACGAATTTCCTATTTTTATAGATTTGCGACGCGAACGCAGACACCATAATAGTATCGTATTTCATCGGGCGTTACTTCCTCCTTTTTAAGATGATTTAATTCCCTGTGCTTTTGGTCGAGATCAAAGTGTAGTATCTGTTCTCTGTTCCGATGGATACTACACCCCATGGACTGGTATTGTCTTGGCCTTCGGGGTTTGATTTACGCCGGTCTATGGGTCTGTCCTGTGCAGTTCTAGGAGGTCCACCCTCCCAGGCTTCGCCTCCCCTCTTTGGGGAGGAGAAAGTTTATTGCTTACTGCCTGAGGCGCCACTACCGGGGAATGCCGACGGGGCTGCCCAGGCAATTTTGATGGTCAGAGTGCTCACCTCTCGGGCGCTGGCTTTTCAACCCCCACTTTCCGACCCGACCTTGGGTCACATCTTACTTGTGGGAGTAGGATAAAACTGGCCTTGTGCCTAACTCCTGGAGAGGAGTAAATAATATAATGATTTTTTTCAAGTTGGCAGCAAACCATATCTACAAAAAATAACAAAAGAATGAACAGCTATCTAACAAAGTGTAAATTTTAAAAAATATATAAACCCGGCAATATTTAAATATTTGAATAAGGGAAAAAATAAATTGCAAGCGAGGTAACTCACGCAAATTATTTAAGAGTAAGTTGCCTTAGCCTATAATTAGTCTGTAATAGTCGTAGCTGGTGTTGGTGAATATTTTATAACCATTATAAAAATAATATCGGCTGCCAGTTCGTAAGCAAACATGTGTTTATGACAGATTATTTGAATCTCTTTCTGGTAGACAACAAGGCAAAAGATCTTTGCTTAATTTTTGCCTTTACTTTAGTTGAATAGCCAAATAGTATTGAACAAAAAATGCTGAAAAAAGCACATTTTTGAAAAGAAAAAATACTATAAATTTGATATCTATGTTCACTTCTTGATCTGCTTTATATCTTCTGATGCCTCTAAATTGAGCGAATCTTGAAGAGGAAAAAATGGGTTAGCACAGTTCTTATTATCGAAATGCTAAGTGACCAGTGCATTATTAATATTACACCAGTCTCCATTTCATATAGAAATTGATGGGTTTTTTTTAGTGATTTGAACTAATTTTATCTTGAAACTCGTAAGAATTTACAATAATTTTTTAAAAAATGAATAAATACACATATTAGTTTAATTTGTAGGTGTGAGTAAATGATGCAGTTAGCTGTTAACATAAATTGAATCTCTATGGTGGATTTTTTTTCAAGAATAATGTTACCTAAAATCGAAAAGTCAACAAAATACTGGTAGAAACACATCCAAGAAATATCACCAATCGTGCGAAAATGTAATGTTCTACCAATGTTTTGTTTAATTTTCGATTTTTGAGCGATTATCAGGGATCCACGTACATTGTTTATCAACATCATCTTTCTTTTCGGTCTAACTGAACAGTGAACATTGTTTTCAACAACAAAAAAACGCTTTAAAACAAGTTAAAACACAAGTAAACTTATTCAGATAGGTAGAAGAGTAACTTATTTTGGCTTTGATAACATTTATTTGTTGCATATTTGGTTTTTACCCCTTTCTATTCTGTTGACTACACTGGAAAATGCCCTGGTTTTCTAAATAGTAACATTATTATTTAGAAACTCATTCTTAACATGGGGAGGAGACTTTGTTAACTATTCTGTTCCTACACCGTTTTATTTTTGAATACCAGTCGTTGACTATTTTCAATTGTTTATGAAAAAGTTCAAATATCATTTTGTCAACTAACAACGAACTAATGTAGTTGTCTCACAATTTTAAATCAATTACAAGGAAAATATTTAAGAAAAAATACTTAGAAAGATCTACACATGTAATATACCCCCAAGTGTATTTTTTAAGTTTGCGAAAATATATGCAGACATTACACGGGAGTTTTACAGTAATTAAAAAATAAATAAAAAAGCAACATCTCTAATTAAATATTTAGAAATTCTAAAAGAATCGGAATCGGAAATTGCGTTGGAATCGGGAATTTAGAACAGAATCGATAATTGTATCGGAATTGGGAAAAATTTTGGAATCGTCCCATCACTAGTAACTACGCGCTGAGGGCGTTTATTTAGCAGTGGGGTATTTTCGTCTGCAGCTAACCTTTGGATAAGGGTAATCTTTGCAGGTGATTTCGACTTAATCAACAATTATTTTATTTCTGACAATCCACTGTGTTTGTTTCTTCTGGACAGATGGTTTCAAATCAATCAACAGTAATTTTATTTTCAACAATCAATCATGTTGTTTTTTTCCGATCAAGTACGTGTCTGTGTCAAGTATGTTTATTCCTGCCAGGTGACATTTTTGGTAAACCCAGAATGGATATTCAATATAAGAACTTATTTAAACAAGTTAGCTTTTAAAGATTTTACCTGTTCTGTCTATTTTAATTTTAGTGAATATCATGTGAATGATTCTTGACAGAATCGAATAATATTATTATCTTTTTTGTAACGACTTGCTGGATTTTCACAAACAACATTTAGATGTGTATGTGTGAAAATAAGGTTAAAATTGGAAATGTTTCATGTAAGGTTAACAATTGAGTAAGAAAGTGGAAAATTCTATTTAGATGTTAAAAGTTTAGAATTAGGACTATGTGGAAAGATATGACGTCATTGGTGTATGTGGCAGAAAGCTAGAGTATCCCTGCCTCTGTAAGTTTAATGTCGAAGTGCGAAGACACAAGTTTCAGTTCTTCCTTCACTCGACTGAGACTGGAAGGTGAAGATGTAGTTCATCTTGATGTACTTGCTGTAAATTATTGTAAGAAATAAATCCAAACCCAAGAGGAAATAGTGAAGTTATTTGTTGCTGTTTTTAATTGATTCTATTATTCCATCCACAAGCGGTGGGAAGAAGAAAAAGTTCAACATCTTTGTGACTGCCCTATCACTAACTACTTTAGAGAGACGAACAGCTGCTTCTGTCGATAGAAAAGGACAATGAATAATTCATGGGGATCAAAGAATGTCTCCCCTCCCCCTCCTCCTCCACCACCCTGCAATGTTACATGTTGTATTTTAATTATTGTTTTAGTCTTCTTCTTTTTTAGGTAAGAACAAGAAAATACTCTTATTACAAAATGGACTAATAACATGATTTTCCTTGCTATTTGCATCCTTCTGACAGACATATGAGCTGCCTGGAAAATTTTATAGATCAGGTAATGGTGATTTTTTTTTCTTTTGTCTATTTCCACTTTAATTTAACATTTAAAATGATTCTCCAGGGAAGCGGTTAATAATTTGAACGCTGATATTACAAAAAGCAAATTCAGAAAAATTGAAAGATTTAATAAAAGGATCACAAGGCAAAATTGATCTTCTTCAATGAAACTTGTTTCAAGTTAATTAAGATTGTTGGCTTCAGAATTATCTGAGTGATTTCTCTTGAATTATACTGGCCAACAAGAAGAATGCGATGTTTTGTTCTGAAGTAAAAAAAAACAATCTTTTTTTCCATCCAGTGGAAAATCAAAAACGAGGCTTTTCCTCTTTCCTGCTGAACTTTTCCTAGCCATCAGACGTCCTCCGATAAACTGGTATCTTTGCGTGGCCTTCACAACCCTGACACTTTGTTCGTCAGGCGTCCTTCATAGTCACAGTCTTAGGGATTCCCTTCTGGTAGCAGTCACAGAGAATCCCAAATTAGCCCATACACATATAAGTAAGATGTACTGATACTTTGCTATGCATCTCTCTCTATCCTCGGCAACACATGTCTTTATTGATTATATTGGGACATTTATGTATTCTTTCCTTTAGTAATTATGTCTATGGTTTTCACCCTTTTATGTATCACATTTCATATCACCTCTTTTACATTTGTCTTCGACAAACTGTTTATGAGAATAAATGTGTATGTAAATCCAACCGTTTGTTCACTATTATCCTTTTCTTTTCTTTTTACCCTTGTGTATGTGTGTGTGTTACTCACAACACAAACTGGCGGCCTCGTGTTAGGGAAAGATATGCCTGAACATGTAGTTGCTAAAAACATTTAAGCAATGGTATAAAATATTTGTTAGCTTTACAAGATAAATATTTTATGTTCTTTAATTTTGTGGTCTTTTGTAATGGTGTCTAACAAGTTAGGATCGATTTACAACCTCCCCACAAGGACAGGATGTAATACAAGTGGGGTAGATCATGAGCACCACAAGGGCACCCAGAGTCAAGTATCCATAAACATTGCCTGAATCGAACCTGCCGGCATTCCCCAAAAGTGGCTCTTTGGGTGATCAGCAATATTCCCACTTAATGGGAGAGATGAGTCGCCCTCAAAAGAAGGAGGTAATGCCTGAGACGATGGTCTCCTAAGAACCAAGCTCAACTGGTACACCTGTCGCGTTTCAATCTTATGCCATACATGGAAGTTCATGATCTTACCTTGTGCTGATTGCTCCTGTACATGTCTTTACTGTGATCTTTCAAGACTGAAGGAATTCTGCCAGCAATTGAGTTCTATTTTACTTCGAAAAAAAGGAGAAGTAAAAAAAAAATTGCTGGGTCATCTGTCTCCCTCCACCCCCCGGTCAGTGACTACTGACCGGGGGTGGAGGGAGACAGAGAGAGGTTGATAATTACTGTTTAATCATATCTTATTAGGACATTTAAAAATAAAATGTTTGAACTGACAACTTCTCTAACTCACTCTTTATTTGATACATGTGACATCACATCCGTTTCTATCAATTCCTGTAGTCGAGTCGATGCTAACCTCGATATTACCAGGTTGACCCCAACTGAACTTTATTTCCTGTTATTTTCAACTAAGCAAATTATATACTAGTGGGTTTACTCGTTCAATATTTAACACAACCACCACACTCTGATCCTTGTTCCAGGATCAGAAAAGAAGTTGGGATTCTAGAGATTAGATTGAGGTAGCTTAAAAAGTTGTACAAGTTGTCTGCCCTTGGAGAGACGTCCTTGGCCAAGTGGCATTGTTGCTAGAAATGTGTAAAAGATACAAAGCAAGATGTGTGATGTTAACTCTTATTCCTTCTTAACGGTAACCATTCTTTGCTCCTTCTTCTGTTTGGTTTATCCCCCCACCCAAATAAACATTTCTTCATATAAACAAAAATGGTAAAAAGGAAACTACTTGATGACAGATTCCTGTTGAAATGTAAAATCTATGCTTTTAGAATGAATGAAAGTTGTATGATGCACATCAGTATTTGTAAGACTCTTAAAATCGTTACTGTAAGAGGGGAAAAATAGAATTAACGTTTCATTTCTCACTTAAAGGTATTTGGTGTTGTTTTTTTCTACCGTGTTGGTAAGGACATACATTTTCTAACAAAATTTTGATTCCTTGCCAGCGCGATGTACATTTACTTATTTCACTTTTTCTAGCTTAATAATGTATCATGTGGCATTTGTCCTACTCGACATTGCTTGCACCACACAGTAGCAGTTCAGCTATGGTTATGATAAATGTTGCAACTGTTTATTTTGAACTACTCTCATGAAGATTCACACATAAAAAATACGACCAGCCGTTAGTTTTATTTAATTTTTCCAATAGGTGTTCACGTGCATTGTAGACAATTTATTGAATTTAAAAAAATAAATTTTCTACTTGGAAATAATAACTTCTTTTCTAAATTCATTTTACTTATGTAATTATCACAGTTGCAACAGTTACAGGAGGCCATTTTCCAATGCATTGCCTCCTATTTCTGGTGAGTTCATTTCCTGTCTCCTGAGTCATTCTCATCTGTAGGAGAATACTGACGGTACAGACTATGATATTTTGAGGCAAGATTGATTTTTAACAGTCTCTTAGAATATAAATTGACTTTTAACATTTCCACACGCGCACCGTTACCATCTTTTTCTTTCTTTGTCTTTTTGTATGCACAAGTAAATATGACATATTTGTTGGCTGTGCTGGGTGATTTCCCCCAGAAAGGGTGTCTAATACGATAGCTATCAGAATTTATGAAGGCCGTGCCGAGATGGCAACCGGTTGGACTACGTCCGACGGCCTAGAAGGACCGACCAGAAACTAGTGAGAGCCCCATTCTGAATTTCAGCATATGTATTGAATGAGTTTTCTTACTTCAGAATCAATCTAAGGGAGATAACTCGGATATAAGTCCAAGGAAGATAGCTGATAATTCTATCCTTACAGTTCTAATTGGATTTAAATTCAGCTTAGCTAATCCCATAGTCTGCATTGATACCCATTATAGCACTACTTCCTCCATTTTGAAGCAGTATAAGAACTATCATTTTACAATCTATCGTATATTTTTTAAAAACCCATTAAAAACATTACAGAATCAACCATTAAATCAGTCATTTTAATGCACCCCAAATCACCATATAAAGCCTAGAAACTGGAAATAATAAACACAACTAAAAGAAAACAAAAGAAAAACAATAAGATTCCAAGATAAATACATTTTATGTAAAAAGAACAGCATGTTTTTGTTTTTTTTTCGGCAAAGTCAAATTTACAGTTTAGAATTTTTGTTTGTTTCATTTTTGGATGACAATGAATCAATGCTTTTTTTTTAGTCCAAACCACGTTTTTTTTACACCAAATCAGATATCGCCAATGTCTAATTGCTTTCACCAGATAGTCACATTCAATATTGGCTGATGATCACTGTATGTCAATATAGTATATACAGAAATATAACAAAATGGTTGTGAAATTTATTATATATCAAAATTTTCTTAGAGAGGAGATGCGGAGGCTCATTTTCTTTATCCGGTTTCCTCAGTCTTTAGAGCCTTAGTGTTCGCCGTTCTCATAAAACCTTTTGCCATCATTGATTGCAAGCTTCCTACAACTTTTCAAAAGTTATCGTTGTATTGAGATTAACTTCAGTTTCAAATTTCATTGATTTTGAAAATTTTATAATCCCATTAAAATAAAATTAGATTTTTAAAAATCTTTTGTATACCACTTTTTAATATTATCGTTTCTTTTATTCAAAATTTCATTAATTTTGAAGCCATATAAAAACATTTTATAATTCATTGGGTCTTTTTTTACCACAAAGATGCAAATGACTGTTTTTCTATAGTTCAGGAGCACAAAAGGAACCGTAATACTTGACCTGTACTGTTAAACTTTAATTCAAGCTTGAAATTACTTATCTTTTCAGTGCCCATTCAGGCTTTAAAATTCGTTTTGAATAATAAAGTATCATGATAGTGAACACATTTCAGCTATTTTGGACCCTATTATTAATCTATTAAAAATGGCTGACATGTGTATATTACTATATCGTGACACTTTATTATTCGAAAGTAATATGTCTTATGGGGAGTAGAACGTGAACCATGGGTTATCGTAACTCTCGCTTCTTCCTATGTCCTCACATTCTATAACTGATGTTTCTGACAAAGGAGAAAGAATTGCTGTTTTTTGAGTTGGCTGTTGTTTTGTGTGGGTGGAAGGTGGACATTTTCAATCTTCTCATAGTATTGTTCTTGATTCAACTGTCAATCTATCCATCTCATTAACTCTTATCCTCGAGTGTTCTTGGCCTTGATAAGTGGTGACTGAGTAGTAAAAAAACAATAGCAAATCAACTTGGGGGGGGGGTATTTAATGCTAAAACACAATATCTATTGCAAATGATGTATAATATATGATTAATTGAATACGAGTTGCTATTTTACTCATAAATTGGTTGAGATTGTGGGTTCATACTTTCCCCAATGGTATTAGTGTGTAAATGACCACAATACATCCAATAGGATTTGAGCCGGGCATGTGCGATTCTATAGGCTGCCACGACATCCGTTGGTGCAATCATGCACTCTAATTGGGAAATAGATAGTAATTTCTGGCTTGAATCAGAGCTCAAAGGTCAAAATCAAATATTACTGTTTATTTTTGTTTTTTCTTTTGCTTGTAAACCAAAGAAAATGAGTACTTTTCTCAAGCATCTCTGTTGTATAAAAGAGCCATTAATTGGATTGTTGTTTTTGCACTCCTAACCCTTACCTTTGCCTTTTGGTTAGGAGCAAAGTGTAGTATCTGTTCTGATACTACACTTCATCTTTTTTGTCCTCGGTCAGTGAAAGCAAATTCTTTTTACAGTAAGGAATTTTTTAATTTTTTTTGTCTCAATCCAGAGTGCCCCTTTTTTTGGAGCTGGATTTTTCTTTCACATATGAAACCAACCTTGTGCCTAACTCTTCCCTCGTGGGGAGGCAAGTAAATAGGGACTATCATAGGGATTAAAAGATTTTGATGGGATATATTTTTTCATATCCATTAAATCCGGGTAAAAAATAATAATTAACACAACTTTTTTTTTTAGTTAATTGTCTTTCATTTGGAGTCCATTTTGTTAGATAAGAGACAGGCACCTGTAGAGTTTTTCTTTATATATATATATATATATATATATATGGTTTTCAATATTTTTCAATATTTTTTATATATCGTTTGTTTTATGTATGTTCAAATGTTTTGTCTTGTTTGTTTTATTAATGAAGTATCCGTGGTACGGGTGGAAGTGGCCGGGGACTGTCTTGTAATGAGGTTTTGTTTTCTGACCAATCTGCACTTTGGGCATCCTCAACTGGCTTATAAAAACACCTGGCAGGGAGGGATATATCACTAGAGTAGCCAAAAGTCTCTTGGAGAAGTTTTCCGCTGTCGGTACCTGGAAGTTGGTCAATCCGAAGAGAATGAGAAATACATCGCCCGGAAGAATGAAGATCTGAAAGCAGAGAGAAAAAATGCAATATTCAATCGTTTTTGACATTAGAAATATCTAATGAAAAAATCATTATGAATTTTGGAATATATATTCTAGGAAACATGATGAGTAACATGGGCACATTATTTTTTGTAAATCTTAACATTTAGTGGGTGCATATATATAAAATTAGGTATGTATATATGCTTATATATATGTATATATATATATATATATATATATATATATATATATATATATATATATATATATATATAGTTATACAGGATAAACTCTTAAACTAATGAACCAATCATTATGAATTTTGGAATATATATTCTCGATAGTGAGTAACATCGGCACATTATCTTTTTTATAAATTTTACTATTTAGGGTGTGTGCCCATCTAGACACAAATCCTCATAGATACAAAAAAATTAAGAGAAAAGAATGGCATTACATCAAAGTTTGAGCTATATTAAGTAATACATTTTAACAAGAATCGCTGCACGCACATGAACGCCAAAAATATGTATGTGCTTGGCAAAATTCCAAACTGTGGAGCTTATCATTATGGAATATGTATTCTAGGTAACAGAGTGAATAACGTCAGTACATTATTTATTTTTTTGTAAACTTTACCATTTAGGGGGGGAGGGGGGCACCGAAACCATACCATACCTCCCAAAGAAAGAAAGAAAAAATTAAACTTTAAAGCTAATTCTATATTTATTGTTTATACCAGTCCTGAGACGGGTATTCTACCAGTATAATAATAATAATAATAATAATAATAATAATAATAATAATAATAATAAAAAAAGTTTATTTAATGATATTACTGATGCAAACACAAGTGTCAACAAAAACCAGTGTGAAAAATAAGACTAGTACAGAATTCGAACTTGTACCTCCATAAGAGTCAGTTTTCACTTTGCTGGTTTTCTTTGTTTATTCCGAGCCCCTTGTACTAAATTAATCGCTTATATAACGGTATTACCTATGCAAACATGTGTGTCAACAAAAACCAGCGTGGTTATTTAAAAAAAATAATGTAAAAGTCATGAAGTGATGGAAAGACAAGCTCAAAATTCACAGGAGATAAACTATATTTTTTACATTTAAGTTTAAAGAATTACCTCCATTACATTTTGAGACTTAAGGCCATTATTTAAAATTGTCTACATTGTAATAATTTTCCTTGCCGGAATAATTATTTTCTAAAAGAAACCGGAGCGAATTATACCTTTTCAGTGTAAAGAACATGCTGCAAAGATAAAAAGAAAGAAATCACTTGGCAGAATCAAATATCGATTTGTCAGAACCATTGATATTCACGTTTCACATGAAAAAATCCGACAAGATAATTTTATATATTAGAAGTATAACTCAAATGTATACTTAAGCTTCATCATTAAACATTTTATTCCTAAAATTTGGTTAATAAGTTTCTTAGCTGAAACTTTTGTAATAAAATTAATTTGGAAAAAATCAGCTATCGTCTGCTTCTTGTTTACATATAGAAAGAAAGCTATATTAATACTACTACTGCATTTAGTTTACATGAATTACATCCACGGTCGTCCTAATCAACTACTGGAGGGGCAAGCAGTGTTATTATATAGATAACTAGTGTTGCCTGGGATGCAGTGAAGTTTTTTCAGTTTTTAAGTTTTAATTAGAAGAAGCGAAATTTTAGTTGTAAGAGAGAAACTCGTATTATATTAAATTACAAACATAAGTTATCCCACTTGCTGATTTGTATTTTTAGGTGATTATTTAAAAATGTTTCTATATTGTCAATCGTCTGGGCCGGACGAAGTAATTTTTCACTAAATTGTAACGAAGTGCATTATTATATTGCCAAGAACATGGTGCAACTATATCAAACGAAAATTTATTAGTCAATTTGGGTCTAACTTTACACATCCAACAAGATAACTTTATATGTTAGATAAAATGTACAAATTACTTTTTTTAAATGATTGTTAATGCATTCTGTGCACTTAAAAGAAGTTCATACAATATTTTTTTGTCGGTTTGCAACAATAATTTGGATTTCTTTAAAAACCAAATTATAAAAACACATTTTTTCCTAAGTAATAATTTTTAATATTGACGAGCCAAAAAGGTTAAAGAAAGTGATGATACTTTGGAGGGCTGTTGTTTTATTTATAATTTTGTCACATCAGGCATACTAAAAGGTTCCTTATGCCAAATTTGGTGCAATTCTACCTTATAGCTTTGGAGCCTATAAGTGTTTATAATTATTGTTATAATTAGCAGTATTTTTATTTTGCTCAACAGTTTGAAACCATAAATGATTATTATAGTTGTTGTTGTTATTATTATTATTATCCAAAAAATGTGACCATATTTCTGATAGAAAACACTACCCCCCCCCCCTAAAAAAAAGGAGGAAGTAATGCTGGGAAGATGGTATCGTGCCGAATGAACATATATTATCTCCCCCAAGGCAGAGGTAATGCCTGGGAAAATGGTCTCATGGCAACAGAATAGATGCATTATCCCCTCCCCCCAAAATTGAGCATTTAAAGATAGTACATTAGTTTGAAATAGTGCAGTAAACTGAATTGAGCATTAAAACATAGTACAATAGTACATTAATAGAAGTAATAAAGTTTCGGCTTCAGACAGATACAAAATCACTATTAGTAGTAGATTAGTAGTAGCAGCAGCAGCAATATTAGAATGTTTACTCCCAATGGCACATACAATATGCCAAGGGAGCTTCATGCCAATTTAGGTGAAATTCTATTCACTAGTTGTGGAGCTTATAAGTATTTTTTTTTTATTTTTAGTAGTAGTAGTAGTAGTAGTAGTAACATATTTACCATCCTATCACAGACCCGGCATCTCAAGGATCTTTCATGCCACATTCGGTACAATTCTGCCAAGTAGTGTTGAACCCTATAAGTGACCAACAGACAGATAATCAGACAAAAGAATGTTTGATTATAAAGAGATTTAAAAGTATATGTTTAAACATACATTTAAAAGTTTTTTTTATAAGGATTCATGTTTTATTTAAGTAAATTAATCTTCACCGATTTCTTAAATTCCATCCAACAGTTCTAGCGGCGGCTAGTTCTGATTTACTTGCGTCCCCACGAGGGCAGAGATAGACACAAGGTCGTTTTTGTTTGAATGTAGGGAAAATCCAGCTACCCAAAGGGAAAAAAACTCTGTATTTGGACAACATTTTAAATTGCCTCAGTCTAGAAGGATTTCTGGATTTCTTCTTCACTGACCGAGGACATATATATGAAGCGTAGTATCAGAACAGATACTACACTTGCTGCTTAGCCAAAGGTAGTGGCTAGTCACTTCTTTTATCCAGCTGTTTTTTTAAAATAAATATTAGTTTCAAAATGTTCTCTCTGCTTTTTAATTAAGGGGATATTACAGACAAAAATATGAGATAAAATGGAAAAATGGAATACCTAAAACTCAACGTTTCGCTCAACTGTTGCATAGGCTTTTTCAAGAGAGGAAAGCTGAAGGTGGCAAAAGACGTCTTTTGTCACGTTTTAGCTATTTCTCTCTTGATAAAGCCCACACAACAGCTGGGCGAAACGTTGAGTTTTAGGTCTTCTACTTTTCCATTTTAACTCATACCGTCGGATTTATTTAACCTTTTAGTGTCATATCTAAACATATAAATATATAAAAATATATAAAACAAATATCATTGTTTGATGTGATGATTTTTTCACATCGGATAAATTGTTAACAAAACAAAAACAATAATGTGATGTAACATCGTTGTGTCGTATATTTTTGAAAAGTCGCTAGACCAGTTTGAATTTTAATTCAAATGTCTAGCATTGTTCAGAAATATATTAAAACAATTCTGAAGAATGGGAAAACCATGAAACTGCAGTAAAGTGTAATAAGCCAAATTTATTATTATTTGTACTCAATAGGAGTTCTCACACAGGTCATCATCAGTCATTGCTCACTGATAATCACCGGTGGTGTTCCCTGGAGTCTGAGTGACAACAAGTCGCCCCAAATTTCCAGTACTCTCCACATCTTCCGATAACTATTTCAAATGATTTTGCATTATCACAACTGATGCTTATCATCGATTTCTCACTGGCAACGACCATTGGTCTTCTCTAGGATTTAGATGGCAATAAGCCTCCCCAAGGTCTCAGTACTCTCTGCACCCTTCCAGTGGAGGTCTGGTTAGTGCTCTCTCTCCTCAGTCTTTCCATCCTCTTTGACTCTTCACGACTATTTTGTGTGGTATCAGCCGATGCTGGTTCCATCACTTTTTGGGGGGAGGGGGAGTTTATGAAATTTATTGCATTTTCTGTTCCTTGGTTTCATGTGGTGGTGTTCTTTCTGTGTTTTTTTTTCTTCCTATTGCAACTTCCATGTGACTGGTTAGCATTCGTAGCTTATGTGAGTTAGTTCCGCATTCAAGGATTTTCTTTAAGATTTCAGCCATTTTCATCATTGCCGTCCATTGTATCGTCTCAGTCTTCCCTTTAATTCCAATTTCTCCTAGTCTTTTTTTCAGGTTTTTTGGGATTGTTCCTAGTGCTCCTACGATTATTGGTATTATATTTACTTTTTTCATACTCTATATCCCTTTCAATTCTCTGGCGAGTGCCGCGTATTTTCTTCGTTTTTCTGTCGCCTTGATCTTCACCCTGTGGTCCGCTGGTGCAGCAAAATCTATGATTTTGCAGGATTTCTCCTTCTTGTCGATTATTATGACATCCGGTATCCTTGCTTGTATGAGTTTATCTGTTTGCACCTCCATATCCCAGAGGATTTTGTGATTTTCGTTTTCCAGTACTGTTTCTGGTTTATGTTTATACCATTTATCAGAGTGTTCAAAATGCAGTCGTTTGCATAGTTCCCAGTGTACTGCTTTTCCTACACAGTCGTGTTTGTTCTTGTATTCTTTTTGGGCTAATTTGTTGCATTCACTTATTATGTGATTTACTGTTTCGTCACTGTGTCCACACAGTCTGCATTTACTGTTTTCCTAGCTTTTATTTATTTTAGCTTTAATGTAGTTTGTCCTAATCGTATTGTTCTGTGCAACCGTCAGTAACGATACTGTTTCTCTGTTCAAACATCATTTTGTTAGCCATGTCCAGCTATTTTTGTGGGTCTCTTCTCTTGTCAATCTTATGAAGCGTCCATGTAGTTGTTTTTCTTCTCACTTTTCTTTTCTTGCCTGTTTCTGGTTTCGGTGCTTCCTGGGTTGTTCATTGAGACAGTGTCTCTTGCTGCGCTGATTAGCCTTTCTGTGTTCTGTTTTATGTATTTCTCCAGCTCTTTTTTTTTTAGTGTTCTACACAGTCTTCTATACTTACCAGTCCTCTTCCCCCTTCGTTTCTTTTCACATAGAGTCTGTCCGTATCGTCTTTTGGATGTAGTGTGTTACGCAGGGTCATTAATTTAGTCCAGCCTATGAATGGTCCAGAGTATCTTATTAGTAATACTATCCAGGTGTTTATCATACCTAGCTGTACTTTCTCGGCGTTGCTCGGGATGCAGTGAAGTCATTTTAGTTTTTAATTTTTATTTGTTTGAACATCCTTAAACTTAAGGTAGACAACTCCTATTATATTCTTCAATTTCAAATGTGTTATCCCCCTTGTTGATTGTTATTTTTAAATGATTATTTAAAAGTGTTTCATATTAGCAGTCGTCTGGGCCAGACTAAGTAATTAAAAAAAATAATTGTAGCTAAGTACATTATTATATTGCCAATAACATTGTACAACAATGACAAATAAAAATTGGCTAGTCAAAAGCAAAGTTAAAAATCCGACAAGATAACTTTATATGTTAGATGTATGTATAGATGAAATTAGTTTCATTAACGTGGTCATTTTTATTTTTGTGGTGTTGTGCAGTCGTCTGACTTACCTGTCATAATATCATCAGCTTGAACAAGGTCCCCAACACTCCAGCCATGCCCACCATCATTTATAGATCTCCAGGTGTCGTAGTCCAGTGCCATCTCTTTACTTCTTTCACTCATGATGCCAACATGTGCTTTTGTTGCTTCCTGGGGATAAGAGAAAACGAGATGCGCCTGTAATGTCATGCTTGACTATGCAAAAAGGAAGACACTGAAATAATATTCTATTTCATATTTTAGCATTTTGAAAATGTAAATTTCATTCAATGGTTTAATCGCTGGCGGCCATTGCTTAAATCTTTCAGTAAGTTATGTACGTTTTCAGCGTTCCAAATTCTCATTTCAAAAGTCATCATTCTATATGCTTATTCATCGATTTGTAATTTTATACTTACATTGCAATTTTAATCAATGTTTTTGTAATTCTACTTCATTATTCTAGAATTTGGTTATTTTTTTGTTTTTAGTAACTTTAAATCTTTGCTATATTTTTTCTAAAAGACCAGAGTTATCTCCCTCATGACTAGGAATTATTTTATAGGCTAGAGTTATTCCCCTTTGGCTTATATCCTCAAAGCTTGTACAAACACGTAGTCGATAATTAAGACCCTAATTTTTCTTCATTTGCTTGTTGGACACAGAACAGACAGGGCTTTCCTTGGCCGCATCTTCTAACAGAAAAGATGCCATGGAGAAAATGTAAGTTTTCTCAGTGCATTTAGCACATACATTCTTTGCCTTATGAAAGACGTGATAATTTATCTGTATGGGAATAATGTAGTTAATTGTTTAATCTATGTATACCTCTCTAATTTGTTGTCTTTATTGTAGGCAAACTATTAATAAATGAAATGTCTTCATCCTCATGGCTTTTTAACTGTGTTTTATTTTCTGACACCTGCGTTACCGATAAAGTAATACACAATCATTCTTAGCAACATTACACGTGCCCAGAGAATTAATTTGAATTCTTTACCCATGGGTTGCAAATCTTGATGTATTAGAATATCAAATATTTTTATTATTTAGTGGTGACTTTGACAATTCTTATTCTTCAACATGTTTGATGATCGTCTAATGTCTAGAATTATATACACCATAATCATGTTGACACGCCAGTTCTCATTAGATCACCAAAGTTAAGCAACGTTAAGCCTGGTCAGTACTAAATGGGTGACCATTTGAGAATATCAGGTACTGTATGTGCTCTCCACTTATCTCGGCATAGTTTACAGTTGTCCTAGGCTTCTCCTTGACACTGGATTCAAGCAATATCAACTCAGGAGAGATTTCACAACCCTTGCTTCACAATTACGTGCGACCACCCTTACATGGGGTATCCATTGTCTCTCAAGACTAAACAGAGGCGATGAATGTCTAAAAGAACTGAGAGTCTATGGTTGCAGCATCCTCCAGATCTTACTCCACTGAATTTCTTTCCTAAGAAATGCTATGAACAACGTGTTCAAGGTTCACCCAAACAGTTTGCAAGAGTTAAAAAAAAGGCAATTATTGATTTTGTAAGAACAATCCTCCAATAAATATATGAGTAATAGAGGACTTTACAGTGAGAGTAAATGCATTTCTCAATGGTGTTCATAGCCAAAAAAAGGCATCATTTAGAGACTCTATTATGTTATACACATTTTACTACTTTATCAGAATCAACCAAAAAGCCAATGAGATATTTTATCTCAAAATTTGATATTTTAACATGCAAATGTGTTTTGGTATTAATGGATTTAGTAATTAATGCTTATCTGTCAGGCTAGTTGAGTTAGGATAAAATAGATTGAGATCAGAAGCTACAGAGTTCGTATATAAGCAGGCTGGGATTCTCCAATATGCTTAGATTCTTAGATTCTTTGTGTTCTGATTGGTTGCCAGTTCATTGGTGGATACTTTCTTATTGCTTAATTGAAGCAAGAGTTTCCTGTCACCTTGACGACAGTTGGATCCTTTGCATTAGTGTCATTCTGATTTTACAAGTATAAGCCTTAACATGGTACAAAATCGTTATTTTCATGGAAGATGCTCGACTGAGCTTCAATCTCTGGCTCCTCTTGTAAGACCTTCACAGCAAGAACTCATCTTCCTACCACAACGGCAAAGAACTTTCCTTTCTTTCTCCATGTGCCTGAGATCAAACGGAACTTCCTATCTGTGGAATACATTAATGCGAGATTGTTTCCATGAAGACTACACATGGTCATCTTCAAATCCAATGTCAACAAATACTTGTCATAAACCGCCCTGATAGGTAATCAGATTTTGTTCATTCCATTTATCATTTATCATTTTCAATCTTCTCATACTAATCTTGATCATCTAATTGACAATCTATTCATCTCATTAACCCTTGTGTTCGAGTGGCTTTTAACATTGATAAATGGTGACTCATTAGTACAAAAAAGCCAGTCCATTGTAAATGTGGCTGAAAGATTTATCATTATGTACTAATGAGTCACCGCTTATCAAGAGACAAAGGCCACTCGAGGATAAGGGTTAATGAGTTGTTTGTCAGATGGACGGTGAGATAACACCCTAAGGAGTGGAGACGGTGGTTGAAACTGGGCAGAAATTGATTATTTAAGAATTTGTTAATATCGGACTTGAAAACGACCATGTTGTAGTCATCTGGAAAGCAGCCCCGTCATATTGTGTTCCACAGACGGACAATTCTTAAAAACTTTGCTCATAGAAGTTCCATTTAGTTTTAGGTACACAGAGGAAGAAAAGAAAATTATTTACAATGGTTGTAGTAAGACAAGTTTGAACCTCCATTCCAGGCTCAAGTCTTTAGCAGACTAATTGGCTCTGTCAGCTTTACTCTCCCTGCTGTAAAGAGCAATACCATCGATTTACGCTGTCACAGTAAAGACGGAGTGCTGAGAGTGATGTGCAGTGTTAGATTTCTGTCAAACATAGCATTTTGCGTGAAAGCCAAAAATTCCTTTTGCTCTCATCTGACCAGAGCACCTTATTGGTCCCCTGATTTATAAAATCGGGGGACTTATGTTTTGAGGCATGTCCGTCTGTCCGGATTTTTCTCCGCAACCATCCATTGAATTTCTCTGAAATTTTGCATGAAGTTGTAACTTTGGTCAGGTTAGAAAGTGACATTCTCCGATTTTTGAAAAAAAATCTGGTTAGTCCCCCAGGACGTCAAAAGGCCCCGAAATGGTAAAAATAACTTTTCATCCATCCATTCAATTTCTCTGAAACTTGGCGAAAATGTGGAGGCAATTGTTCCTAATAGAAATTAAGTATCGCTGACCTTGGAAAAAATCTGGTCTGCACCCCCAGGGGGTCAAAAGCCCCCAAAATGGCAAAAAACGACCCTTTTCTCCTATAACGTTTGATCCATCCATTTAATTTTTCTGAAACTTGGCCAAAGTGTAGAGGCAATTGTTCTGGATATAAAATGAGCATCCTTGACATCAGAAAAATTCTGTTTCGCGCCCCCAGGGGGTCAAAGGGGGGTCAAAAATGCCTCAAATTGCTCAAATTTATTGCATTTTACACTCGCCACATCGAGTCACATACAGAGGGGGACCACGCATGTGCGGCTTGTTGCACATGTTTTGTGTGCCTCTCACATGGATTGGAATTAGCTTTTATAGTCTTGCTCTGGTTTATACCTTGCAACTTTATCTCTGACATGTCTGTTGGGCTCTTAGGTCTTCGTGATGCTGTTTGCATGGCAATGTTCAATAAGAAACCTCGAGAGTATTCATACAGCAGTTGTATTATGAAGAGTGCGAAATAGAGAGGTGAATGCCTACTAGGCAAAATCCTCGAGTGTCTTCGACCTCTCTATACAGGGCTTTGTCAGGACGACCTGACATGAGGATACTTCACCCTACAAGTAAACCCTGACCAAATATTCAAAATTACATAGTATTCAAAGCTCAAATAAGATCCCCTCAGCATGGCTACACATTGGCCCGTACGAGGAATAGTACACCTTCTCCAAATGATGCTACCTCAAGTAACAGCACTAAGTTGGATACTCCACCAGACCAAATAAATTCTTGTCCTAGAATCCGGCAAGACTAATAAAGGTCACAAGAAAGAGAAACGAACATATTTAAGTGATCAATTGGGTAGAGGAAAATTATATTCTTCACTGACTCAATGTTTGAAAAGTGGAGGAGAACCTTATGCCAATAAATAAAGATGTATTACACGAAATCGTTTAAAGTTAAAAAGAGACTTTATTGCCGAGCATACAATAACACAACCGGATGTAAATACAATATGAAAGAGTCACTCACCAAGCAGAGGAGAAGGGCAAATAACTCGGTCATACTTAGAGTTATCACCCCTGAACGATAATTATGCCCATAACCTAATACTGGCATTAGATGAACGCTCAGATATCTATGTATCTCATAAAGAGATCACGTATTAGCCCCAGGAAGGGGCCCCTTGATTTCTGAGAACTAACTGAGGAAAAATGAAAACAAAAAGAAAGTGCAGAATCAATGAGCACATTTATTTTTACCTTTATTCAAGTGTATTTTCTATATGATTTTTCTATATGATATTTCTATATGATTTTTCTATATGATTTTTCTATATGATTTTACATATGATTTTTCTATATGATTTTACATATGATTTTTCTAGATGATTTTACATATGATTTTTCTATATGATTTTACATATGATTTTTCTATATGATTTTTCTATATGATTTTACATATGATTTTACATATGATTTTTCTATATGATTTTTCTATATGATTTTACATATGATTTTTCTATATGATTTTTCTATATGATTTTTCTATATGATTTTACATATGATTTTTCTATATGATTTTACATATGATTTTTCTATATGATTTTTCTATATGATTTTTCTATATGATTTTACATATGATTTTACATATGATTTTTCTATATGATTTTACATATGATTTTTCTATATGATTTTACATATGATTTTTCTATATGATTTTTCTATATGATTTTACATATGATTTTTCTATATGATTTTACATATGATTTTTCTATATGATTTTTCTATATGATTTTACATATGATTTTTCTATATGATTTTTCTATATGATTTTACATATGATTTTTCTATATGATTTTTCTATATGATTTTACATATGATTTTTCTATATGATTTTTCTATTTGATTTTACATATGATTTTTCTATATGATTTTACATATGATTTTACATATGATTTTTCTATATGATTTTACATATGATTTTTCTATATGATTTTTCTATATGATTTTACATATGATTTTTCTATATGATTTTACATATGATTGTAACCAATGATTGTAATTCCTGTTCGATTCTTTCTTTTACTCAGAAGAAAGCGTCATGATCAGAGAGACCCTGGTTACTAATTATGCTGAAGGTAATTGGTTTCATTGGATTTTACTTAAAGATTTCATGGACATTCGGAATGAATACATAAAATATATTCCAGATTGTAAACATGTAATATTTTCCATGATTTTAAAATGGTGCACCATTAGTCCATTACATAAACCCCAATAAAATACATTTAAATGTATGATTGTAACATGACAAAATATGGAAAAGTGCAAAGAGATTAAAACTTTAGCAATGCACTGTCGTCGTCGTCGTCGTCATCATCATCATCATCATCATCATCATCATCATCATCATCATCATCATCATCATCATCAGTTTAACGTCCGTTTTACTTGCTTTGACTTCCAAACTAACGTATCCCTTGCTAGGTCTTCATTTATCTCTGTTTCCCTCAGGTCCATTTTTATCACTTTCCCCCATGTTTTCTTTGCCCTTCCTCGTGAACTGTGAACTGAACCTGCTACCTCAACTGTTCTACATCTACTAACCCAAGAACTCTCATCTATTCTTCTAACATAGCTATACCATTGAAGTCTCCTGGTCTGCATACACATCTCTCTATACTGTACAGATTTAATCCTCTGAGGTCATCAGATCTAAGCCTGTCTTTAAGACTCACATTACGCATCCATTGAATAATTCTCATATTATTTCTCTCCATGAAACGCATACCCTCAACCAGATTTCACTTTCATATGTCAGCACACTGTGTACACATGCCTTTAGACTTTTCCCTCAGTCGACAGTGGTAACGGTCTGCTTGTTAGTAATGGCAGTTTTCCTGAATTTACTCCATCCACTCCTGATTCTTGCATCTGCTCCACCCTATGCTTTAATGGTATCACCAAGGTAACAAAACTTCTCGACAACCTCAATAGCTTCATCATCCAGATATACCTTATCCACATCTGAGTTCTCATACAACAAATTGCTTATCCTCTGTTAACCTACCAGTACTTCCACTGTATATGAGTATATAAGTAAATCTGTTATTATAATAGATGTGAGTTATTCAACGTTTGTTTCCCTACGACTTTTTCCCTATATACTTCAATAACACAAAACACATGTTAAAATTTACTTTAGTTTTTGGATTGAGTTACGTTTGGAAAATAATCTGTTTTAATCGTTCTAATTAGCCATAATTTGTAATTAACTGAACAAGTCGCCCATTCTCTCTTTTAGTTATCTATGTCTTTCTTTCGTTCCTCTAATATTTTAATGTCCCTGTTAGCATTTAGAAAAAGAGTGACTCTTTTTTCAGTGTAGTTAGCTAATTTAGATACGTATGTAAACACCACACTCACTTATGTAAATTAGATGACAAAATAATAAGTCTCTTGACTTCTATATAATAATAATAAAGAATAATAATGCTTCTATATAATAATAATAATAAAAGTAAAGAAACATTATTTTTAGTTATGTAGGAAGAATGTCTTAAAAGATATTGAAAATTCAGAAACTGTGACATATGTTAAGACATTCTAATTGCATAACTAAAAATAATAAGTCTTTGCAAGAGATTAATTATTTTGCCATCTAATTTACATATGTGTTTACGATGTGTACAGAAACTATTTAAATTAAATGGCAATGCTGAAAAAATACATTAACAAATATTAAAGAGTGGTTGCATCAACATAGTGAGAGGTGGCAAGGGAAATACATAAGTGAGAGATGGGTAACTCGTTCAGTTAATTATAAATTATGGTTGAGTAGAATAATTAAAACAGATATTTTTCAAACATAACTCAATCCCAAAACTAAAATATTTCAGAATCTATTTTGTGTGATTAAAGTATTTAGGGGAAAAACCTTATTGACATGGGTGCCAGCAATCGGCACCAGCTTCTAAAGCTGCCTGGAAACCGCATGAACTGATTTCACAAGGAACTATTTTTCTCTATTTTCATTTTTACTAAATAGTCAACACTTATCAAGGCTAAAAACCCACTCGAAGATCAGGGTAAAAAAGATGGATAGATTGACAGATGAATGGTGATGAATACTATGAGAGTATTGAAAACAGCAGCTGACCCAGAAAACAGTATTTTCCCCCCATTGTTAAAAACATCGCTCGTGGAATGTGAGGACTATAGAAAAAATAATGCATAATGTATAACTCTTGCTTCCCCTATTCATTTCTTGTAGGAATTATATTTCAGTAATAACTTACAAGTAACTTACAAGTATAGGGCTTTACTTTCCAATCACCCTGTATATATATATATATATATATATATATATATATATATATATATATATATATGACATTGTATGATCCTAGTTCATTCAAACCACATCATATTTACAAACAATTGGTCCTGCCCATTTTGTAAATATACACATTTTACCAAACATTCATAAAAAGGCTTCATCAGTGTATAACACACCACAGTTAGGCTGAAAGCTAATATTCATTTAATAAATAGATATTTAATTTCATACTCCTTACATTTATGAAGCCTTTTTGGGAATGTTTTGTGAATTTTGTATAACATAAATGTGTATACTTACAAAATGGGCTGAAACAATTGTTTGTAAATAAAATGCTTTTTGAATTAACTAGAATTATATCATGTTAAACTAAGAGCTCTAGTCGTATCATACACGATTGAGCTACTATGTAAACCTTTGTGCGAAGCGCCTTATGACCGTCTGAAATTATCACTTCTCTACACTGATGAGAGCAAAAGCTCGAAACGACGTCGTCTGTAGGTTAATATAATTTAATATTTATTTATAAATATTATTATAAAAGCCCTGTAAAAAAATTAAAGTTAAGCACTCTTAGGAGATATTAAAAATAGACAATCACTTAGCTACAAAGCAAGGCTCCAAGTAAGTTTGTGGAGTCCTCTAGTCTGTCTTGATGTTTACGCTGTAATCGGCATAAATATAACTAAATTTCTCCGTATCATGTGATAATTTCCTATAGCCGTGAAGATAGAGTGAAAGCGTGCCGGGTCAAAGGTGGCTCTGTGAATCGGGTTTGTGCCTAATGACCGTCTGAAATCATCACTTTCTGTGTGAACTTAAACACATTCAAATAATATATATAGAGAGATATAAATCTAGTCATCCACAGACAGACTGTTTCACTGTATCACAGCTCTTTAGTGTTGCAAGACCAGCACCCATCTGAAGTCAGGGATCGAACCAAATACTCTCTAGTCGATAGCCTATATATATATATATCACTGATGAGAGCAAAAGCTTGAAACAACGTCGTCTGTAATTAAATATAATATAATATTTATTTATAAATATTATATATATACATATATATATATTATTTTAATCTATATAATAATCTATAGAGATATCTATATCTTAATATATATACACTACAAGTAAACTGTTTTGTGGCCAACCTTAGTTTATATATACACTACAAGTAAAATGTTTTGTGGCCAACCTGCATATCTTTTGGGAAGAGAGTTTGAAGAAAATAACTAAAGATCATGTGTGAACTTTTTCAGTGCTTGAAGAATGCTTGTGAATGTCTGATATCTACTTAAAAAAAAAAAAAACTGTTCGAAAGAATGCCACGCATTTGTAAAGCAATAATTGATGCAGATGTTGGTTTTATTGCCACTTTAAAAAATTTTTTTTTTAATTATTATGTTCTAAGTTTTTGATTAAAAAAGCAAATATCATACAGTTTTTTTTAATGGGTCACCGCTTATAAAGGTCCAGGGGGCACTCAAGGATAAGGGTCAAAGAGATTGTCATGTGGACGATAATCGCCATCACGAGAGGACCGGAAACAATGGGTGAGATGGACAGAAAATTACTTAAGAGGAATTGATTATCTACGGCTCAACAAGTATTTGTTTACATTAGACTTGAAGACGGCCATGTAGTAGTCTGTTGGTATCTTGTTCCATAGATGGAATGTTCTAGGAAAGAAACTTTGCTCATGGAAGTTTCGTTTGGTTTTTGGTAATTGGAGAGAGAGAGAGAGAGAGAGAGAGAGAGAGAGAGAGAGAGAGAGAGAAAAGGGAAAGTTCTTGGCTGTGGTTGTAGCTAATCGTCTTCTTGCTGTGAATGTTTTACAGGGGGGGGGGCAGGGATTGGAGCTGAGTAGAGAGAGACTAGCAAAATCTCTTCTGTATGAAAGGGACTGTAGAGACGAGAAGAGATCCCTCTAGATTGCGAAGTCGATGTTCTACACTGTCGCGACAGGAAAGAGTGCTTTAAGTAGCACCTCTCCTAGATATGACAAATGTTAAATTTTACTTAAAAAATACAAAAGATCTCAATTTTTAGATTTTTTTTTTTTCAAGAAATACAAGGTTGTCCTAAATGCAAGCCTTTATGTTTTCAAAGAAATATCCTGTATTGTAGTAATTACCTATGGAGCTGGAATATAGAAAATCCACAAAGTGAAAAATAAGATTCAGGTAGGATTCAAAGAATTCTAGGGACTGCTTAGTTTACTATAAGTTTACTAAAATAATTTGTCTAAGCAAAACACGGGTATTCTTAAAAAAAAAAAACTTTATTCGAATATATATATAGACCAGGGTTTATAATCCGGGGTTCGAACTGTCCGACCAACGATACGGTTATATACATACTGACGAGCGTAAAATTAAAAAAAAAAAACGCGAAAAATATATATGTCTATGGATATAAAAATATTTATTAATTAATAATAATTATTAAGCTCCTATAAAGTTGAGCTCTTTCGAGAGATAATAAATTGACGATTCATAAATTAGCCACGTTGCATGGTTCTCCCCCTTGGGAGACAGAACTCTCTTTAGAATCACAGTACTTGTGTTTACATTGAAAAGAATACATGGCATATTTCTCTCAAATTTCAAAGTGTGATTGTCGCGTTGGCCAAAGAGTTATGAGACCAGGGTTCATAATACTTGGATTCGAGGTTCGAACTGTCTGACCGGCGATACAGTTACATAATTCTATACTGACAAGTGTAAAATAATTTTTAAAAAACACGAAACATATATGTATATACGAATATGTATTCATTAATAATAATTATGAAATTTTAGAGTTTTTTGTTTGAAAGCATTGTAATATTTTAATTTAAAAAACTATTAGAAACCAAACAATGTATTTTCTTTTTAAATAAATATATTTATATAGGAATTTGTCCAAGCAAAACACGATTATCCTTTAGAAAGAAACCTTTATTCGAATATATATATATATATATATATATATATATATATATATATATAGGCTATCGACTAGAGAGTATTTGGTTCGATCCCTGGCTTGAGATGGGTGCTGGTCTTGTAACACTAAAGAGCTGTGATACAGTGAAACAGTCTGTCTGTGGATGACTATATTTATATCTCTCTATATATATTATTTGAATGTGTTTAAGTTTACACAGAAAGTAAATTGAGAGCATAATAGTGCTTATATTACTAGAGCTCTGAATATAATAAAACTGTAAAGTTCCGAATTTTTAAAAACATTTTTATTCATACAATCGTTTCTACCATCCCCTCTCCCCAAAAAATAAGTTAAAAAAGAAGTAAAAATCGAAAAAGATGTCCATTTTAGGTGAATTTTGTAGAAATACTACAGCTGACGGTTTTTGACTTTTATTTTTTTTTTGTTGGAGAAAATTCACTGATGAAGCCTTTGAAACATACCTAGAGTTTATCAAGATTAATGTGTGTTTTGGAATGGCAGAAAAGATCGTATGAATAAAAATGTTTTAAAAAAGTAAGCTCGGAACATTATTACCTAAATGTTATATATATATATATATATATATATATATATGTATGTGTGTGTGTGTGTGTGTGTGTGTGTGTGCAACATTTGATCCCACCCACCCAGGAGTTAAAAAAAGAAAGTCTTGACGTACCTACACTTACCTGATGCGTTAGGTCTATCGATGACCGAGGCTTCAAGCTTGAAGTCGAGCATTTCTGTCTCATGTCCATTTTGTCTCCAGGGCTCGACTCCCGCCTCGATCCAGTCAACTTCCGGGCAATGTCTGGGTCTGTTGTCACAGTGACCGGAACATCTGACCAGGAAGTTCCAAGATATGAGGGACACATTAAGTGCCTCTGTTCGCTGATCCTTCGATTTGAAGGGCTCGTCTCGTCCCTGTGCACCGTGCTGGTTTTGTTGATGCACCTTAGAATGCAGATGGACATGAAAGCTGTAATAATGACAGATACCATTACAGCTACAAGGACAATGATGATGGCAAGGTTAAGGTGTATATTGTCATCGGTTTGGATGTATACAGCATTTAACATTTCGGATGTCTTGTTGCTGACCGTCAGTGTCATGAACAGTGCCGTTGTCGCAGAACGCACCGGTGTGCCGCTATCTTTGACGACAAACTGTAAATCGTAAGAACCGGCATCTTGTTGGCTGAGGACCCGTGTGAAAGTCAACAAGCCACTGTAATGGTCGACGGCGAACAATTGTCGGTCGTTACCAGCGATTATTTCAAATTTGAGGAAAGCATTTTCCCGACTGTCACCATCGGAGGCCTTCAGCATGGTAATGTTCTTCGTGTGACGTGGATAATAGACGACGTCCATTGTGAATGGGTTGATACTCGGGAAGGTAAAATATGGGGCATTATCGTTCTCGTCCTTGACTTCGACAATAACTTTGACCGTATTATTAAGAGAAGGGATCCCATTGTCTTTGACAAACACCTGGAACTTGTAGCTTGACTGAAACTCGTGGTCCATGGATACGATTGTCGAAATTAATCCATTATCTGTGATCTGGAAAGGGAGGAACTGCTTGCTATTCGTGAGCAAGGAATACGTGAGGATACCGCCAGGTCCCAAGTCTGGATCCGTTGCATTGATGTAGCCGACCGGAATCTTAGAATTCTTGTTTTCATGGATCCAAAACTTAAATGTCTCTTTAGAAAACTGTGGCCTTACATCGTTAACATCCACAACCTGGATTGCAAATTTGCTTTCACTGTGTCGGGGTGGACTCCCTTTGTCCTGACATGTGATTGTGATATCGTGGTGGTCTTCCGTTTCTCGGTCGACAGGATGTTTAATAGTTATCTTGTATTTCTTCTTTCCTAAGCTTTGAAGCTTGAACTTGTCGTGATGGAGGTCACACATAACATCACCATTGAGCCCGGCATCGTGGTCAATGATCTTAACATAGCCAATAAAGCTGTTGATTTTGATGTCCTCTGATACCGTAGCAGTGTTTTCTGTCGAACCCGTTACAAAGTTTACGTCGATTGTTGGCGCGTTGTTCTGTTCGTTAATCACGTTTACAAAAACTTTGGCTATCGAGCTCAAAGGTGGATTCCCCCTGTCCGTGGCCTCTACATACAGCTTATAAGTCAGGTCTTGTCCCAACAAGAACTGCTTGTGCAAGAATATCTCCCCACTTTCTTTGTTCAATTCAAAATGTGTCTTAACAATCTCTGAGGTTTTTGAACTGAAATGGTAAAGAAACTTTCCATTTTCACCAGAATCTAAATCCCTTACAGAAAGGATAGCAACCGGGGAGATTTCACTCGGCTCGTTCTTGATGGAAACGTTGTAGACCTTTTGGGAAAATACGGGTGTGTTATCATTGATGTCCATGACAAAGATCCGGACATGCAAGATAGTCTGCTTGGGCGGTGACCCTCCATCTTTCGCAATCACTTGGATCAGGTACGAATCTTTGACCTCCCTGTCAAGACGCTCCTCAAGGTTAATTCCGAGTTTAGACGTGCCATCAGCACTTTT
>OY744525.1:74339478-74381978 GCA_963556195.1 Sepiola atlantica | reverse complement strand
ATCACATCGCTTATGCTTGACAGATGTTACAGATAGAGAAGAGTGCAACCCCTTCCCCATTATTAATAAATCTAATCAAGTGATGGAAACAAATGATTAGATATGGGAAGAAAAGAGAGAAAAGAAAAAATAATCACAGGAAATGATCAAAGCGAGATAAGTGGACAGTCAACACCCGACCCTCTTTTTCTACCCCCCCCCCACAAACGCCAAACAATAAACGAAGATAATCAAATCATAATCACATTGGGGGGGGGGGTGATATTGAGCCAACTACCAATGCAAAAACATTATACGAAAACCTCTCAATCTTTTGTGTATATAAAAGTGAGATTGTTTTTAATTTTTTTTTTTGTGTGCGCGGGAAACAATTTGCGCTGATTATTTCGAATGACCCATGACGTCACAATTAAATAAGTGACTCTCTCGGCTTTTTTCTTTCTTCTTTGTAATTAACTCATGTATGAATGGTCGAATCTAACATTTACTTTTGCATTATCATGAGACATTATCATTTGAATAAAAGCTTCTTAAATAAACAAATAAATAATGGACAAATGAATACGGCCAGACTGTAAGGAGACTGTGGCGATTAATATAAAAAAAAAAGTGACCAATTAGATTTGGCCTTAGAAATGATGCTGATGCAAGTAGTCAACCTTAATATAATGGAGATTTCGTTTCTGTATGGGTTTTAACCAAAACTCAGAATATTATTTAAAACGGAAGACCATATGTATTGGTCATGATCGAGACGTGCAAATGATGCCATGTTTATATACGCGGAACTTAGTTGTCCGATCTTGATAAATTTCCGTTACAGGACCAGCATTTTTTTTTTTTACGGTTCTGTTCTTGTAAAAAAGACATCCTAAAGCTGATTTGTTTATCAGACTCTCTCAGTACTGTCGAGCTTGGTGGTGTCAAATACAGGTCATTATATATTTGGTTGGTTGATTGTTTTGTTTTACGGCATATCAATCCTTTTCAGGTTATTTAATGCCAAATCCAATCATGTTGATTCGATTTATTTGCTTCCCATAGCAGCAAGATGTGGTAGGAAGGTCAGAAGGTGAGGAAAACCAGTTCTCTCGATGGGCACTGGTTGATTGCAAACATAGCCGAGAAGGGATTTGTTGGCATTCTCCAGTAGGGGTGCCTCAGACGATCGACAATAATCCCCCCACACATACACTCTCTCCCAAAGGAAGAGGTGATGCTTGGAAAGATGCACCTCCTAAGACTGAACTAAATCATATCTCAATCCGACAAAAGAAAGGTCTGCTCATCAGTAAGGCAGTCCCTCTTTGTCAGAATGATGTCAAGGATGTATTCTTGGCTGAACACAGGATGCCAACCAGTCATTCTGAATACTGAAAATGTATTAAGAACTTGAAGCATTAAAACTTTCACCAACATGTTGATGAAAGTTTTAATGCTTCAACTTCTTAATATCTTTAAATATCTATTCATGGCATTTGTTTAATTAGTTATTCATGATGTAAATGGATTCAGTTTCATGTCATACTATGTACAGATCTAAACGGGCACATCTACACTCCACAATCTTCGCAAATGCATTTTCTTTTCTTTAACGTTGATCCTTGTTGTTAAGAACAATAAAATCAAATTCTATTTAATTTCTTTGCAAATATACTTTATCCTGCTCTGATTATTTTTCAGTTGTAAGCCATCTTTAATATCAGTAGCAAATGTAAATTAAAATGGCCCCCATCGTTGCTCTCAGCAGCAGCATAACATATTAATAGTAAATACTGATAATAATACATTCTTTCATTTTTTACTAATAAATAACAGTTAAATAATATTATATATTTTTTCACATAGAAGATGAGGTGGAAATAATTAGGAAATCTCTGGAATCTCTGGAATCTTTGGAATGTTGCTGCGGAATAGAATAACGGCACACATATTCTATAACTGGTGCATAAAAAAGTTTACCTTTTCTTCCATATTGCACCGTTTTCAGACATTTCCAACAAGGCCGCAAATGTTTTGGTTATTTTTCTGTTTTGTCTTACGCTTCAAAACGTGAATGATTGGTTACAGAATTGCTGTCACAGTAAGTCGAAACATTCTACCTATTTTTTTAAAAATAGATTTCAGAAAGTAATTCTTTCTTGGCAGTAATTTACCAATGCGGCCAGCAATATTCTGACAGTGTATTTAATATAATTAACCTATAAAAAGTATATTTATTATTTTCTTTCTTATTTGTGTTTATCCAGTTAATCATTTAATTTTCTCTCCGATCGTCTTTTCGTCTTATTAGTTCTTGTTATTTCGAAACAGTTTAAAAAAGTAAATGTTACCACTTGAAGTTTTTTCCTCGATGTTCTAAAAAAGATTTGCTGTGAGGCAAAACTTCTGGTGAACAAGCAGATAAAGTCACTCCTGCAGGTTGAGCCGGCTTCCTCCAAAGAAGGACATTTCTATAGAATATTAAATTCACAAGTGGTCTCCAGTCGCATATATATCTCGATCAGGGGAGATGATATTTATTTTTTGTATATATATAAATAAAAATCGAGACAAAGTTTTCATTATCGAGTAAATGCAAACATTCTTAGTGATTTAATAGCCCCCTCCTCCGTCAATGAAACCCTATTTCAGCCACCTAAATTATTTCAAGCAGTAGCAGTACCTGTTGGTAGCTGTCCGTCAGAATGGAAATAGGACGACAATGTTGTTTTGTTTTTTTATTACTGGTCTCTTGTTTTTTGAATATGGGCAATGCCGTGCAGCGCGGATTGATAACATTGGTTAGATCATATTCTTTTAAAGCATCTTTTAAAAAAATTAGCATAAAATCTACAAAATCTACAAAATCTCTCTGCTTGACAAGGTTAGTTTCTAGCGAAATGATTGCAAAACAAAACAAAAAACAAAAAATTAAATTCTTAAAAGTTAAAATGAAAAAAAAATCTGTTTTTATTTTTATTTTTTCATTAATATATTCTGCATCCTCTGTACTTTTGAGCGTTTGCCTAAATTTTATGCTAAATTTCTTCAACGATGCTTTAAAAGAATATGATCTAACCAATTTTATATATATATATATATATATATATATATATATATATATATATATATATATATAGTACATGTATTGTATTAGTTTCTGTAGATGTAAATCCGTTGAAACTCCAGTGTTTATAAAAAGTGCTCAATAACAAGTAGAGCTGTTCTTAAGTATAATTTTTATTTATACAAACATTATTGGTTACATATGTGCATACATGTTTCGGTTGTACTCTTCTTGGTCTGAAGAGGTTGACTCTCTGTGAAGAGTTACAACCGAACATGTATGCACATATGTAACCAATAATGTTTGTATAAATAAAAATGTATACTTATATATATATATATATATATATATATATATAATATTAAATTATTTTTTAATCTTTTACCTATGTACGACGTCGTTTCAAGCTTATGGCTCTCATCAGCGCAGGGAAGTAACAATCTCAGACGGTCATAGGGCGCGAACTCGGTTCACAGAGACACCTTGAATGTCCAAGCGTTCATATATATATATATATATGATAAAAACAAAAACTACTAAGGCAATATCATTTCGGAGCATGGACCTGTGTGGCTGAGTTGTAACTTTAAGAATTATATATATTATGGGTAATACTATATAGTTATAATTCGATTTGTCATATTGATACCAGCGGTTTCAGAAAGTGTGTGAAGTCTGGCCAGTTTTGCAAAGGAAAATCACTGCAGCTTCATCTTCAGCCAGCAAGCTAGTCTAATTAATTTAATTGAATGCTGACTGTGAATTTCCTTTGCCAACGAGCCAGACTTCCCACACCTTCTGAAACCGCCGGTATCAATATGACTAATTGAATTTTTACTTTATAGTATTACCCAGTATGTGTGTATATATATATATATATATATATATATATATATATATATATATATGGTACGTCAATGAAAATTAATAAGACCTGCAAATGGAAGCAAATCGATATCTTCAGTTGTTCAAAACAAGGAGCAGTTTAGTTAATAAAAAACATTTATTTTTCTTCTCTTTCATTCCTTAAACCAGGCTTTTCAAAGATTAAAATCTTATCATCAGAGGAAAAATTATGATTGATAAGTTGACAGGATATATGCAAAAGTTGGGCTCATTTCTCGCACTAACGGTAAAGTCAAAACACCTTATTTTAAGTTAATTCAACTTTGCACAATAGATGAACCATACTTTTTGTTGTATACTGCTTATGTATATGCGATATAAGTCGCAAGGTTAACTAATTTTCATATTGGTTTTAAAAAAGGACATTTTATTACAACACTATTATTTGTTATTGTTTTTTTGTTTCGTATTCAATGATTGTTTTGATTTTAATCTAACAAATAGTTCTCTTTTGTAATATTGTTTTATTTTCTGGAAAAAATATTTAGCATTTCTGTTAAAATGTTCCTTTCTTTCGAGGGACCGACTTGATTTCCAACAAGTTTCGATAAATTTCTAAATTGGAAGTGAAAAGACAAATTGATTTTTTTTACGGTCATATTTAAAAGATGAATAAATTTGTATCAAAATGAGAAATATTTCGTTTCGTATTTACAACAAACTTAACATATGAATGAAACGTTTATTTTAAATTAACGTTTCAAGTATTTCAAGTCGGGAAATTTGCGAAGCGATAGCGAACCAGCAAAGCCAGCTAGTATATATATATATATATATATATATATATATATATATATATATATATATATATATATATATATATATATAAAGACAGGAACAGTGGAAGAAAAAATAACACATAAAGTGATTCAGTTTGATGAATAAACTTCAAAACTGGCACCGGCACATGGTGCGTTATGCCCCTCTCCCCTTTTCCCCACCGACAAGTCATGGAATAAATTGAGAGGAGGCAATGTAATGGCTAGTCTGGTTATTGGAATGTTGACAGAGGTTTTTTTTTCAATATTCAATATAGCATTTTTATAAAGTGGACAAAGAAAAACAGAAAAGAAAAAAGTAAATTAAGCGAAAAGCATCATGAGGGTGAATACAAGTCCCAGATCAATATCCGTGGTTCCCTAAAGAAAGAAATAAGGATATGTCAGCGTTAGTTTTTATTGAGGAGCTGACTACAATGGATTTTTTTCCCCCAGGATGGGGCAGTCGGAGGGAACTGTTATTGGAAATGCGCTTTTACTGGGGTCATGAGCCGGTTTCAATAAGTAAGTTTTATTTATTTTTTATTATGTTCTTAATTTATACTTTTTCTTCCTTTTTTTTTGTTTACCTATTGCGGCGCGTAGAATATAAAAATTAGAAATAAGAAACGAACACATGAGAGGAAATTAATGAAAAATGGTGTCAGGGGAAAAAAAATAATATCTTTTATTAATACCAAGTTCAAAACATCACGCAATAATCCATCTGAATAAAATATCTGATGATATTTCTGCGATGAGGTATCGCTGTGATTTATATTATTCACGAGTTTTGCGACATTCCGTCCTCATCCGGGTTGCTATCACCCACACAACCACAATATTCCCGGCCGTTGTACTCTCCAACTTTCTTTATATGACCTTTGTCAGAGTTATCAGCAGCAGCAGCAGCAGCAGCAGCAGCACAGCTCTAAAGTCCAACCTCTCCCCAACGTGTCAGGGCCATGGTAATGGGTAGAGTCAGATCTCTGCCATTTGGAACTTCTGTTCCGGCAAGGTCACCCAAGGCGGATTAATTTAATACCCAGCAGTATTAAGGCCATAGCATGACTAAAGGGGCTCTGGTGAAATCCAAAGGCGTCTGCATCGGGATCCGGTGGCCTGTGGTTGTTTTTGCCAATTAGGACAATCCGCGGCAAGCAAGTATGTTCAGTCATCTATCGCAATGCAGATAACAATGTTGTGTTGGTGCATGTGAAACCGCCACTCAATGCCTACAGGTGACGACCTTCCTCAACGATTTAGAGCAACCGCTGGTTCCTGTTGCCATCGGTGTCGGGAGTAGCCTGAAATCTTTCAGGAACATCAAGTGCTCCAAATCTATGAGAAGGGCTTAGCCTAACCTAGACTCTCTATTGGACAAAATCTCAAGTCGGCAGCTTCTTTAAATCAATCACAGGTGCAGAAATATTCACCTCTGAATTCTGCGTGTAATATGAGAACCCAAATACCAGTGTTCTTTCTTTTTTCCGGTTTTCTTTCAAACTCGACGCATGGAGCACGCCCCTGAATCCATCCTTGGCCTCTGGCCCAGAAACTCACAGCACATGCAACAAGAAACTATGCAAAACTCACTTAGACACCAGTTGGTGCATATACTCGCATGCTGACTATACAAAGGCAATCATGCATACACACACTGCTACTAGTTTACTGAACTTTCATACTGTCAGCCACGACCGGATAAAAGTGTTCATTAATTGTTATGTTATTCTTAGCTATTATCACCCAAAGAAGGTTGGAGGTTACATCAGCTGAAACGTTGTGAGAATAACAACGAAAGTAAGAAAAGTAGTCAGAATAATCCAAATAATAGAAATGATCAATCCTCATCTGAAAAATTCTAAAATTGGGAGATGATGCAAGTAGCAGAATGATTACCCACATTTACTAAGAAATCGGCATGCTGAGTTCAATTTCTGTTGGATCTGTTTCATATGCTGATGCATTTCCCCATTACATAATCCTGGTACAGCCACTTCTTGAGTATGCCATCTAAGCAACAAATTCCTATTTTAAGAAAGATATTGTACACCTATTTTTAAAAGATATTGTACACCTATTTTTAAAAGATATTGTACACCTATTTTTAAAAAAGATATTGTGCACCTATTTTTAAAAAAGATATTGTACACCTATTTTTAAAAAGATATTGTACACCTATTTTAAAAAGATATTGTACACCTATTTTAAAAAGATATTGTACACCTATTTTGAAAAAGATATTGTACACCTATTTTTAAAAAGATATTGTACACCTATTTTTACAAGATATTGTACACCTATTTTTAAAAAGATATTGTACACCTATTTTTAATAAGATATTGTACACCTATTTTAAAAAGGTATCGTACACCTATTTTAAAAAAGATATTGTACACCTATTTTAAAAAGATATTGTACACCTATTTTAAAAAGATATTGTACACCTATTTTAAAAAGGTATTGTACACCTATTTTTAATAAGATATTGTACACCTATTTTTAATAAGATATTGTACACCTATTTTTAAAAGATATTGTACACCTATTTTTACAAGATATTGTACACCTATTTTTACAAGATATTGTACACCTATTTTTAAAAAGATATTGTACACCTATTTTTAAAAAGATATTGTACACCTATTTTAAAAAGATATTGTACACCTATTTTGAAAATAATATTGTACACCTATTTTAAAAAAAGATATTGTACATCTATTTTGAAAAAGATATTGTACACCTATTTTGAAAAAGATATTGTACACCTATTTTAAAAAGGTATTGTACACCTATTTTTAAAAAGTTATTGTACACCTATTTTAAAAAAGATATTGTACACCTATTTTAAAAAGATATTGTACACCTATTTTTAAAAAGATATTGTACACCTATTTTTAAAAAGATATTGTACACCTATTTTAAAAAAAGATATTGTACATCTATTTTGAAAAAGATATTGTACACCTATTTTGAAAAAGATATTGTACACCTATTTTAAAAAGGTATTGTACACCTATTTTTAAAAAGTTATTGTACACCTATTTTAAAAAAGATATTGTACACCTATTTTAAAAAGATATTGTACACCTATTTTTAAAAAGATATTGTACACCTATTTTTAAAAAGATATTGTACACCTATTTTAAAAAAGATATCGTACACCTATTTTTAAAAAGATATTGTACACCTATTTTAAAAAGATATTGTACACCTATTTTAAAAAGATATTGTACACCTATTTTAAAAAGGTATTGTACACCTATTTTAAAAAGATATTGTACACCTATTTTAAAAAGATATTGTACACCTATTTTTAAAAAGATATTGTACACCTATTTTTAAAAAGATATTGTACACCTATTTTTAAAAATATATGGTACACCTATTTTTAAAAAGATATTGTACACCTATTTTAAAAATATATTGTACACATATTTTTAAAAGATATTGTACACCTATTTTTAAAATATATTGTACACCTATTTTTAAAAGATATTGTACACCTATTTTTAAAAAAGATATTGTACACCTATTTTTAAAAGGTATTGTCCACCTATTTTTAAAAAGATATTGTACACCTATTTAAAAAAGATATTGTACACCTATTTTTAAAAGATATTGTACACCTATTTATAAAAGATATTGTACAGCTATTTTTAAAAGATATTGTACTCCTATTTAAAAAAGATATTGTACACCTATTTTAAAAAAGATATTGTACACTTATTTTGAAAAAGATATTGTACACCTATTTTAAAAAGATATTGTACACCTATTTAAAAAAGATATTGTACACCTATTTTAAAAAGATATTGTACACCTATTTTTAAAAGATATTGTACACCTATTTTTAAAAAGATATTGTACACCTATTTTAAAAAAGATATTGTACACCTATTTTAAAAAGATATTGTACACCTATTTTTAAAAGATATTGTACACCTATTTTTAAAAAGATATTGTACACCTATTTTAAAAAAGATATTGTACACCTATTTTAAAAAGATATTGTACACCTATTTTTAAAAGATATTGTACACCTATTTTAAAAAGATATTGTACACCTATTTTAAAAAGATATTGTACACCTATTTTAAAAAGATATTGTACACCTATTTTAAAAAGATATTGTACACCTATTTTAAAAAGATATTGTACACCTATTTTAAAAAGATATTGTACACCTATTTTAAAAAGATATTGTACACCTGGACCTTGTTCAACGGTTAGAAACCAGAATGGTGACGATATTTTCCATGCTTACCTACAAAGAACCGCTTCAAAGACTAAATCTGTCCTCACTTGAGCAGTGAAGGATGCGAAGGAATTTAATTCTGGCATACATCATCATCAACAGAAATTTAAATCTACTTTTAAAAGAGATTTTCACCCCCAACGCATAGTTGTGGCCTCAGTGGTCACCCGCAGAAGATGTATCATCATCGCTTTCATCTCAACAGCATTCTCTTAATGTGATTTTGCTCCCTGCCAGAGGCGGTTGTGATAATGCCTACCATATCCAGGTTTAAAGTCGCCTTAGACAAACATTCAGACGGTATATAGATGCAATATCTTCTGACTGTTTTTTTTATATGGCTTGCTGCACTTTGCTATGTTTTTGCCAATAAAATTGATTGATGTCAACTCCTTACCAAGCAAGTTAACAACTTATGTTGCCTTTCAAAATGACACTTATACGCCCCCCCCCTCCCCCCTATATGCATATATATTAGCAGATGTACCTGATGTTGTTTCGGTCAGAATGTTCAGCCATAATTATTTTGACCTCTCGTTCACTAGTGCAAAGAATAAATACGTACATGAGATTGCGTAGAATATGATGCAACTTTAGAAGTCATCTCTATTACTAATGGAGATTTGGTATCTGTCTGAAGCTGAAAATATATTATTACTTTCTTTTAATGCTTAATTCGGGATGGGGGGGGGGGCAGGACAGTGTAGTATCTGTTCATTCGACATGATACCATCCCCCAAGACATTATTTCCTCCTTTTGGGAGAGATGACAGTGTATTATATGTTTGTTTGTCATTATACCATTCTCACAGGCATTTCCTCTTTTTTGAGGAAGCGGTAGTGTAGTATCTGTTCTGTTGTCATGATACCATTCTCTAAAGGATTACTTTTTTGGGACTTTCACAGATTAGGACCAATTCTAACTTTGACTCTAACCCTAAACCCTAACTCTAACCCTAACCCCCACCTTGACCCTAATCCTAATCTTAACCCTAACGACGGGATCAAAGTTAGTCCGGGTCCTAATCTGTGATGCACCACTTTTTCTTTTTTTTTTAGAGTGTGTGGGGGGGGGTAATGTTGTATATGTTCTGTAATCATGATACCATCCTCCCTTTTTGTTTATGATAAGAAAGAGTGGGGAAAATTGTAGATAAATGTCAATTATTTTTTATTTAATTTAAATTTTATTTTCTGTTTATGAATTGTCTTAAGAAAAAAACTTACATAGTTTTCAGATCGTTTTTTGTTGTTGTCTTGTTTTGTACTCGGTGCTGATTGTTTTTTTCACTTTGAGTATATGCTAATATTTAATGTTCGATCCACCCTCCCTTACGAAGAAAATGGACTCTCTCCCCCCTATTGCCTTTCACTCTGTCAATAAAAGAAACAGCCAAAGACAACGGGTTAATAGAAGAATTAGCTGGAAAAAATACAGAAATAACAGAAAAATCAATATTTATATCTTTCTCAAAATCTATTCCATGAAAAAGATGAAAACTGATTGCATTACATACTTTCGAAAAAAAAAACTGATTTAAATTATATCATGATTTTCATATTCTTTAGTATAACTGTTTGGTTTTCTACAGAGAACAAACTTTCCCTTATATATATATATATATATATATATATATATATATATATATATATATATATATATATATATATATAAATCAGTGATTGATACGTCAAGCAAATCTCGGTTATATAACAGTTTTATTTTCAGCTAATACATATGTTGTTGCATTTTCTTCTAAACTTATTATTCCATCTATTCGCCCCCCCCGCCTCATTATAATAATTCTGTTATTTATTTGAATTTGATGTGCACTACATAGAAATATCGTCTCAAAGATGGAATGTTAGAATTAAACAACATGTTCTTACCAAAGATTAGGAATTACATCATCAACAATACATGCAGGTCCTCAATAGCAGAGCAACTGATAAATAATTAGAACTGCACTAAAAAAATCCAGTATCGACTTGTTCTCTATATTTAGCAAGTCACACTTTTCATCATTTAAAAGTGCTCAAGAGATTATCTTGGATTAATTGTGATCTCATTTTAAAGATAGACATATATATATATATAACCAAAATAAAGAAAATAAAAAGTTTGTTTTTATACATTTACTTATTTATTTAAAAAAATATTATTTATTAATTTTTTTGTTGTTCCTAGTCTTCACGATGTGCGTGTTCGATCTCTGTATTGCATCTTTTTCACTAATTCTCTTGGAAACGATGTATCCATCCCTCCTCTAGCTATGAGTAAAATTGTAAGGCAGACAAGACTCTCAAGCCTTGGTAGGGCATCCAATCTAGGAGAAAGAAAATCTCCAGTTACACAAAACGTTTGAATATGAAAGTTAGGAATTATAAGCAACATATAGGCTAAGCTCAAATTCAGGATCAAAAGACGTTGCTTATGATCTCTACAAGTCACCAGTGTGACCCATGATGTGGCGGCTGATTTTAGTCTAGTAAATCGTTCATTAAAAATTTGAGAATAAATAAGTGAAAGCTAAGGAAAGCCTCCGAATGAAATAAGGTTTGTCTCTTTTTCTCTTTCTTATGACTGGCCTTGAGAATGACCTTAAAGTGCATTCGGTGGTGAGGCCCCAATTTGGGAGATTTTTTTTTTGGGGGGGGGGGAGCATGGAGTCACCTCCTTAGTAACCACTATTCCCAGGTCCACTCTGAACTGGTAGGACTTATTAGGGTCGGATGTGTTTAAATAGAAACGATAGTTTACAGACTATTTACAAAATATATACATCTGCATCTGCAAAACAAATTAATCTACAGGGTGATTCATAAGTCACTTAGCTATTTATTTTTGAAATTCTAAAGTGAAAAAATACGGTAATACAAAACAGAAGGTTAATCCAACAAATTCATTTATGGGAGTTTAAAATTACAGCAAATTTCCAAAATTTCCACCTTCGTTCTGCATGCATAGCTCCATTCTTTTTTGCAAGGAATTTACGACTCTTTGTGGCATATTTGATTGATTATGAAATAAATATATATAGAAACAAATATATAAAAAACAAATTTAAAATAACAAATAGCAGTAATTAGAGAGTAAGATAACAATTATCAAAAGTTCAAAGTATGTTTGTGCTTCATATGGTAATCATTTTAAATAGCTAAGTGAAGTGACTTATGAATCACCCTGTAGATCTCAATCATATAAAAAACGTATGTTTTCAGCATAATACTGATCAAAGGAAGGTTGACATGCCGTAAAACCCAACAAGTAACCAACATCTTTTTTTTTATATTATTTCCTATTCCGTTCGATTTGTTATGTCTACGCAGCCATGGCAGATAGCCTAATATAACCTAGCATTTGGTAATAAAAAATAAAATTTCCTCAGAAAATGGGCCAACAAAAGTTTATGGCGACCATCACTCAACAAAACAATCCTAATCTCCCCCCCCCCCCGCCTTCCCCAGCAGACAGAAACCAGGATCCGCCTTTGCAGTTAAAATATATTCAGAAACACAAAACATTTGCTTTTTATTTTTCACTTCAGGTGATCAGTTTTCACCGAAGCTTTTGATTGCATTGAAGTATTTTGAGCTTTAAAGGATCTGCGTGTTGCTGAAGCATATGATGTAACAAAGACAATCAGTCCGGTAATTGACTTGTTGCTGTCTGGCTGAGGTATGGTTCTGTTCAGTCCTAGAAGATCCAGCCTCCCAGGCTTTACCTTATCTATGAGAAGGGGTTAGTTTATTGTTAATTGCTTGAGGCGCCCCTACGACGGGGCTGCTAAGGCATTTTTTAGGCCAGAGTGCGCTTATCTTAGTGCGCTTACTTCTCAAAACCACACCTGATCTTGTGTCTAACCTCCTGGCAAGGAGGTAAATAACATGTGCATGCATATGTACATGTGAGTATGTGTTTTTTTTTTTTGTCGGTGTGGGTAGAAGTGCATGTTTCTTGTTAGTTGTATAGGACAGGCATGTCCAACTTAGGATCCCCTCAGGCTCATGTGGGTCAAATTACGTTGTTATGAGGATCGCATGCAACAAATCGAAGTTGTTTAATAAACTTATTGCAGAATATTTGTGTTGCTTAGAAATATACACTATGTATACAAACGATTTTTTTTTTCAATCATTTCTTTTTGATAGTACATTAAAAATTACGCTAAGTTTGATTTAAATTCATGGAGTTTTCTGAAAGTTTAATTCTACAGATTTATTTGTATGTTTTTTTTTATTTTGAAATCGATATAATCGTATATATCGTTTTTAAATGCAATAAAATGTTCTGAATAAAGAAAAGCTGGTTTTCAGTGAACGCTGCATGTTTATCCAGTTTAAATTAAAAAAAAAAATGCAATTTTGGCTCTTAAATAACAAAATTATGGTATCTTTTATGCGACTGCAAATATGCTTGCAAAGAGCCACCTGTAGCCCCCCCCCCCCCCGTTTGGCATGCCTTGTATAGGAGATCACGCTGGTGAAGTAAATACTGACATGGACTTATAACCTGGGTACACCAAGTTTGAATACTGTCGGTTCACTATGGTTGGTAAGCTTAATGTGGTACCTGTTAGAAAGAATCCAGGGAACCATTACCAACAACAGAATCAAGCTGATCAAATGTCATACCATGCTAATTAATACAAATTTACGTTTTTTTTTGTTGCTTTTGTTTGTTTTAACTAATGCGCCATCACTTATAAAGGCCAAAAGCCACTCGCGGATAAAGGTTAATGAAATGGATGATTATCAATTGGATTATGAAGCATATTATGAGAGGATTGTAAATGATGAATGAAATGAATACTGTTTGATATCTTTTGGGGAAGGTTTATAATAAGTATTTGTTCACATTGGATTTGAAGACGACCATACTGTAGTCTGCAGGGAAGCAGTCCCATGGTAATTTGTTTCACAAACGGAAAGTTCTTGGAAGTTGTATTAACTTCTGATATTAATTTAGATTTGCATGGATTTTTCAAATCTTTCTCAATTCGCAGCCTTCAGCTCAGTATTTCAGGATTTAGTTTTTACTCTTGATTTTTGTCATATAATGAAGACGGTTTTACTTCTGCATGTATTAGTTCGGACTCTTCAATTATAATCTAAATCTATGGTAGGGTCACATAGTCTCAAGTTCTATTGAAGAATATGTAACTGTGAAGATATATGTATACTATGTTATCTATAAGGTGTGTCAGTATATACGTGACCCTGCTACACACCCATAACTTCTGAATCAGACAAGAAAGTCAAGAAAACTTTGCATTTTCTAAAAGGTTGAAATGATAACAATTAAAATGAGTGTTCATTTACTATCTCTCGTTATAAAATTGAATTTTTACAAGATTTCTAAATGTGCACCTTGACGGTGATGGCATACTTTATTGACCGTCACTGTCTCCCCAATATCATTCTTAAACCAAAACGGTCTGATTATGCAATGTTTTCAGCGCAGCCATCTTTAAAGGACTTCATCTGGCGTTGGAGATCAGCAGAACAGAAGTTTTTGCTGTTAGTGTGGCCCAATAAAGAGCAGTGGGCTTCATTTTCCCACCACACCCATTTAGAGGTTAATAATTCTGTTAATATTAATGGATGATTTTGAAACGTTATTCTATTTTCTAAGAACCGTGAAAAGTACGGAATAATATCATTAGCAGCGTTATTAAATGGGTCACGTTGATACCGAGACAGTTTGAAGCTTCAGTCAGTTCAAGTCGCATCTGGGATACCCAGTTTGTATTCCGGACCTTTTGGTCTGGATTTATGCCGGTCTATTGGGGATTGTCCGTCCTGTGCAGTTCTAGGAGGTCCACCCTCCCAGGCTTTACCTCCCCTCTTTTGGGAGGAGTAAATTTATTGCTTACTGCCTGAGGCGCCCCTACCAGGGAATACCGACGGCGCTGCCCAGGCAATTTTTAATGGCCAGAGTGCTCACTTTCTCAGGCGCTGGCTTTTCAAACCCCACTTTCCCGACCCGACCTTGGGTCACATCTTACTTGTGGGAGTAAGATAAAACTAGCCTTGTGCCTAACCTCCTGGAGAGGAGGTAAATAAATACCCAGTTTGTGTCTTGACCTTTTGGCTAAGATCAAAGTGTAGTATCTGTTCCGATGAATACTGCACCCCATAGACTGGTATTGTGTTGGCCTTCGGGGCTTGATTTACGCCAGTCTATGGGTCTGTCCTGTGCAGTTCTAGGAGGTCCACCCTTCCAGGCTTCGCCTCCCCTCTTTGGGGAGGAGTAAGTTTATAGCTTACTGCCTGAGGCGTCCCTACCAGGGAATGCCGACGGGGCTGCCCAGGCAATTTTTAATGGCCAGAGTGCTCACTTTCTCAGGTGCTGGCTTTTCAAACCCCACTTTCCCGACCCAACCTTAGGTCACATCTTACTTGTGGGAGTAAGATAAAACTGGCCTTGTGCCTAACTCCTGCAGAGGAGTAAATAAATATCCAGTTTGTGTACCAATTCATGTTTTTTTTTCGGAGGAACAGTGGTGAGGCTCCTCAATACTCTTCCACCAGGGTTTTTTTTTCTGAGACACTATCTTGTGCAGTACTGAAGCCATGGTCAGGATCACTGACTTGCCTCCATTTACTCTGCAGCCACCGTTGACAAATTGTTCGACTCATCCACCAACTGTAGATACCATTTTGACAGTGTTAGTTTTGTAGGGGATGAAAGTCGTTGTTCTTCCACGTACATCGCCTAGTATTACCAAATAGTCACCCATTTGGTACTGACCAGGCTCAACGTCACTTCAGTGATCTGATGAGAACCAGTGTGTCAATGTGATTAGGCTGTATGCTGGAGCTTAAAGACGCTAATACAACTAACAAGAAACATATTATATATTTCACCAACATGCAGTTAATTCATGAAAGCAGTCAAATCGACCCTAAATTCATTCGTTTAGTATTATTTATGGAATCATCCAGTTTATTCTTAAAAACTTTTATACTAGTGCTATTTGTAACTTAATTAATTAATTTGTTCCAAAAATATATTACCCTATTAGAAAAAAAATCTAATTTTAACTGAGTGGTTGATTTTAGTTTTTGAAATCTTTCATCCCAATAAATTTCCAATGTGTAGAGAGATATTAAAAGAGTGTTTTCCATATTTAAGCATCCCCCCGTTTCTTTAGTCAAGTGGTAAAACCTAAGGATTTTAATCTATTTTTATAATCGAGATCTGCTATTCCTTTCATTAGTTTAGTTATTTTTGTACACCTAATTTTAACATCGAAGTTTTTCTTTGTTTAAAGTTGTCTCCCTTTGGTGTCACAAAAGGTACAAGTATTGAACGGGATTTATGACATTCACCGTCGGACTAGCAAGCAAAATAGGTGCTCCATTATGTTGTGCTGATTTTACCTTCTTCCGATGTTAACATAAAAGCAGCTTGCATCCTGTTAAATCTGTGATACATTCAGTTAATATGCAATACTAGAGTACTCGTCACATAAAAAATGATGAGAGATGTAAGATTTTTCAAACAGATAAATCATGCATTGAAAATATAGGCAAACCTTTTAAAATGTATTTACTTTTAAACTATGAACTATTTGCATCATCAGAATTAGCATTATCTCCATGGTCGTTTATCGCTACTTTACATTAAGTAAACAATTCTCAATTCGAATCAACTACTCCTAATGTTATATACTGAATTACCTCCTTTAGTGTTATGCACTACATATATATATATAATTAAGTATCCACATAAAATGTTATGAAAAGATATAATATTTTATGTATAGATTTTTTCAATACGTGAGTAAGTTAGGGGAGCCTGATGATACCCTACGGGAATGAAACGCAGAAACCTTTGTGTAGCTTAATCACCATAAATATATTTTCATAACTTACTATATATATATATATCTTCTATTATATAAAGGGGAAACGTTTGTTTGTTTGTATGCCCAGCTGAGGCTCCCGAGATACTCGACAAACTGCAATAAAGTTGATATTTTCTGACATTTTTCTGAATCCTACAGCTTCCGGCTTTATAATATCGAAAAATTGAAAAAAAAAAACATTTCTTCGTGCCAGGGGGGACCAAATTCCATCGTTTTCCTCCACATATTCATGTTGTACACATGTACGCCGAGTCTTGATTTCAAACCGTTTAAGTGACCTATTTTTCATCAGTTTTTATACTCTATCCGTTTGGCTCCTTGGAAAACAACAAAGAACCATAAGCTCGTGGTTAATGGTTCGATCCCCACCGATTCCCAGAAATTAAAAAAAAAATATTTTATATATATAACCGTAACCTAAATATACATCGGAGGAGGGAGGGGGATGACCGGGAAGACAGAGTTAGTATTTAGTTTTGCTCCGGGAAATGGGGAGAGGGAAGTAGAGAAGATGGAGACCGGGGAAGACAAACTTTTGCCTGTAGAAGGGATGGGGTCGACCGTCAGATTAGGGTTAGGGGGCGACCGGGTAAGACACAGCTTTTGCCCGGAGAAGAGAGATATAATTACACTTTTGCAAACGGGGTGAGGAGTGGGGGTCACCGGGAAGACAAATTTTTGCCTGCAGAGGGGGGGGGGAGAACGGGAAGATAGCAGGGCGAGGGAGAGAGGGGTTGCTCGAGGAAGAGAGAGATAATTACAGTTTTGCCTACAGAGAGGAAGGGGAAAACGAGTTGAGGGGGGCAGAGCCCCGGTCAACGCCGGGTACCCCTGCTAGTATATATATATAAAAGAAGTAAATAGACACCCTACAAAAATAATTCATACATCTTTAAAGTTTCTGTTACCTTCGTTGACAGTCAACACTTGGAGTTGTATAAAGCAGCAGTATAAGTTGAAACAGCGATATTTTATCTTTATTGAGATTTTTTGTGTTTCAGATATTAATATACTTACCATATATCACCATGCAAATTATCAAATTTAAATCCAAATTCATTGAATATATAATATTTAGGATGAATTCTAATAAATTGAAAGGGAAAAGTTATTTTTAAAAATATCATATTGTTTTTTCAAAGATATATTGAAGAAATTGTTAGGAGAAAGTAATTGGTTGCCCCATTATATAATGGCTATTAGTTAGCTAAGTGGCTGTAATATTAAATATAATGTTTTGATATCCAATTACCCAAGTATATTAGATTAAGGACGTGTTAGGATATATTAAATTAGAAGTCAAGATTAAAACCACTTGAATCAACCCTTATGTTTTTGCTACTTAATCTGAAGAAAACTAGGTTTCAGGCCCTTGTCAATCAAGTCCCAACCTAACCACTTTGGTAGTGTTTGCTATTAAAATTAATTAAATACTATATTATTCCAGTCCTAATATTACAGTTGCAAGAGCTATATTTTAATTAGACGTGATTCAATTATTCAAAATTGCAGTGTTAACCCATATCGGTGTAATTTATCAGTTTAACTAAGTTTAAATTGTTGATATTTGAATTTCCTTTTATGTAAACAATTATAAACTATTTCCGATTTCCTATTAAGAATCTCAGAACGATTTGTCAAACTAGCTAATGTCTCACCTAAATATAGATTACAGTTTTTTGAACCAGGTAAATACGAGTTTACTTTTTTAATGATGGACCATTCTATATAGTATGGAATCTGCCTCCACTTAAGGATCCAAATATGTTTGGAGAGGTAGTATAAAATAGGTTTTCGTCGTTAAATGAATTAATCTAGGCCACAAATAAATCAGCAGTAATACCAAATGTTGATATATAATAATAACCTGCATGAGAATGTATGTTTATCATGTCTGTGGGATTTTTAATGTTTAAAAATATCAAATTGAAAGTAAATTCCGGCCATAGTTTATATGCTGAAATCGACTATTACTGTTCATTTGTGCTCCTAAACAAAAGATAAACAGTATGTCTAGAAGGAGCCACTAATCTATAAATCTATAATCTATTATTTTGTAGATTTTTTGATTTTTTAGTAAAAAACGATCTTAGAGAAATGTGACGTAGTTTTTGTTACAAGCAGGCATCAAATCTCCATTACAATAAGATAAGACAATAATCCAAGTTGTTTTTGTTTAAAGCACACAACGATGCCATATTATTGTCCATGCCATATTCTTCAGAGATTTCATGGGAAAATGAATAGAGTTTTAGTCTCAGCTAAGTTATAAAAAAAAAAACTCACTCTTGGTGGTTGTTACTTTTTATATTTTATTTAGTACTATTTTTGTTTCTTTTTATTTTGTTTTCATAAGGAGGAGAAAAATACAAAAAAAAAAAATACTCTTGAAGCAGCGTTCATAAACATGGAACGCTGTAGCGTAAATAAAACGAATGTAAATACAACAAAACAAAAAACAGAAAAAAAAACAGAAAAAAAGTATTGATTTGTTGATGAAGCAAAGGGGAAATAACACAGTGTAAAAAGCATCGAATGGATTATTTGTTCTGCTTAAGTTCAAGTTCGAGTTTTTTTCCTTTTCTTTTCATCGTATTTTTTGTTTGCTTTTGTTTCAGTTATTTTTTTTTTTTGAACATTTTGTTATGATTATTATATCATGCTAGACTTATCAGAACTAATTAAAAAGGAAAAATAAGAACCGAGAAAAAAAAAGAAACAAGAAAAATAATAATTCAGAAAGAAAAAGAAAGAAAAAAAGACTAAGAAAAACAGTCATCTGCAGATAGACTGTTTGGCTGTATCACAGCTCTTCAGTGTGGCTGTCTAGCCACACTGAAGAGCTGTGATACAGCCAAACAGTCTGATGCAAGTGGTTGAGGCTGAAATTGAAACCCGTTTTTTTTTGTGTTTTTTTTTTCGAAAATCCAAGCTTTTATCCACTACATGATCAACACAAGCAAGAAATAGAACTCTTATTGTTTATTTAAACAATATCAGCAGTCGACAAGTGCTCTATTCGTTTTTATGAAGAGCTTTGCATTATGGCTAATGGCAGTTCGTGAATTCACTTCCCACAGTGCTCAACGTCTAAAAGTGTGGCGGGCATATATATATATATATATATATATATATATATATATATATATATATATATATATAGTCATTTTACAGGCAGAATATTTTGCTGTATTACAGCTTTTCGGTGTGGGTAGACATGCAAGTGCTTCAGGCTAAGATTAAAGCCCGGTCGTTTTTTCAACAGTCTGGGATTTTATCCACTGCGCCATCAGTACTTGCAAAAATTAAAAATTTTGCTGTTTATATAAACAATATCAGCTGCCAAAGTGTGCTCTATTCGTTTTTATAAAGAGTTTGCATTATCACTAATGACAGTGATTTCTTCATTTCCCACAGTGCTCAACCCACATGTTTTATTGTATATATATATATATATATATATATATATATATATATATATATATATATATATATATATATCCTCCGTCAAAGATCATGGAAAAAAAATTCTGCTTCGCCAGTGTTGGCACTAATATTCGTATTCTAATGTCTCAATCAGTGAAGTTAAAAAAAAAACGAAATATAAAAGAAAACGTCCCAAACTGGAAGGTTTTAAAAAAGTATCATTCGGTATAGAAAGAAGAAAGGAAAAAGAAAGAAACAAAACGTCTAATTATGGAAATAGAGTGTAGGATTTCTTTCCGAATTTATTACAGACAGCAGTGGAGGGTTGGTTGACTGACTTTCTATTTGTTTTCTCCGTTCCCCATAACACTTAAAACGACACTTTCTTACTTTTGCGTGACGGGATATATATATATATATATATATATATATATATATATATATATATATATATATATATATACAAATAAATATACAATGGTCTTTATTATAGAGTGGAGGATATTATATATATATATATATATATATATATATATATTATATATATATATATATATATATATATATCAAAAAGAGAAAAGAAGGATGATTCAATAAGATTTAGGAGTAGTGGGTTAAGGAAGGAGTAGGTTGAGAAGAAGACGATTATGATTCTTTTTTATAATTTATGTTGTTTTTCTATTTTCGTTTTTTTTTTTTTCAAGTCTATTCTTCCCGGGCGCGTGTGAGTTGGTGGGGGTTCTGTTATTTTTTACACTGAATGAATAAATGACAATGAATGATTTTTGGTCAAATCACGGAAACTTGATTTTCCGATTCACTGGGAAAATATTAAAGCTATACAAACATATGTATTCATGCACGCAAAGCTACACACGCGCACATACGCACGCACACGCACACACACACACACACACACACACACACATAATATACGCATGCATCACAGAACACCCATACACACACTTTTATATTGCTGCATGTCCACATGCATGCATTAGTGCTTGGTGTCTGCTTGTGTATATCTGTGAGTGTGTGAGAGAGGAGTTCATGTGTTTTTTGTCCATTGTTTATTTCTCAATACATGTATAAATAAATCTTTGTTAACTCAATAGACACAAACAGATATTTAGATAGATATATTATCTATATATTTAGTCCATTTTTATTGTTTATCTATATATATATATATATCTGATAGATACACACTTATATATATATATATATATATATATATATATATATATATATATATATATATATATATATGTGTGTGTGTGTGTTTTGGAATTTTTGAGAGAGAGAGAGAGAGATGGAAGCGAAAGCAATAGGAACTATATAAAATACGAGTGCAGAGGGGAGGGGGAGGTCAAACAACATACAATGAGAGAGGGTGAGACTAATAGAAACTTAGTAAGAGATGGGTAACTTGGTGAGTAAAATGCAAATTATGACTAATTCGAAGAATTAAAATGGATTCTTTTTTTAAACATAACCATCTCCAAATCAAGTAATATGTTTTGTGTGATTAAAATATATTGGGGAAAAAGAAACAAATTTTGATTAACCTAGCTTTAGTATAATAATAGATATAAAGAGACTGGAATAGATAGATATGAAAAAAAATATACAAAAGGTACAGAGAGAGAGAGAGAGAGAGAGAGAGAGAGAGAGAGAGAGAGAGAGAGAGAGAACACACACACACATGTGTGTGCGTGTGTTTTCTAAGGTTTTAGAATTAGTCCAATTTTTTGTCAGTTGCCTGTAGTGTAAAATGTGTTAGGATTAGAGATTACAGTTAAGGATTTTGCATTCCCTATAGACTTGTTCATATGAAAAAGATAAATATCTCTCTCGCCTATATTATCTGCCTCTATGACAGAATGCCTTTTCTAAATCTAATAAGAATAAGTCTAATGATTTTGGAGTGTTCTTTAAATATATACATATGTACATTTTCTGGAGGGCAGGGCACCCAAGAGATATGGACCCTCACCGTGTGACCCCCAATTAGGATAATCTACATAAGTAGGGAAGCATTCCAAATATATTTCGATTTCTTAGATGTAAAAGCCAAAAGGGGGTTCTCATTTATCTGCTTCCTCACAAGGGCTGGATGTGACACATGGTCGTCTTTAATGTGTATTACTGAACGTCACATAAAAATATATTTATATATACTATTAAATAATTATGGTGTTTTTGGAGTTTGTACAAATAGAAATATATGATTGGTTGACAAAAAATGAATAGGAAGAGTACACATTGATAAGGCAGTAGGTTTTACAATATCTGAATTCGAATATCATACATATATATATATATATATATATATATATATATATATAACATTTTAGAAATTTTGGAAAACCAAATAAACATTTTTTTAAATTATTTATTTATTTTAAAGACTTGAACTTTCGATGCAAAGCATCCTTTCTCAAAAGTAATAGATATTTTTTCTCTTTTAAATCTTTCTTGTTAGAGACATATTAGCCTCTTGGAGATAGGAGTCCGTCCGATGGAACTAACGGTTGAGGTTTGAATGATGGCGTGTGGGCATGTGACTGCATGTTTTGAGATAATGAAAAATAGTCACACTTTTGTTGAAACATCGCTTGATATTTGAATAAGATTTTTGAAATTTTTGAAAACCAAATAAACAATGTGAATTTTTTAATATATAAATAATTTATTTAAAAAAATTCACATTGTTTATTTGATTTTGATAAATTTCTAAAATGTTATTCAAATATCAAGCAATATTTCAACAAAAGCCGAGAAGGAAAGAGAGAAATAGAAACGAAAGAGATATATTGAGTAGAAAGCGAATAATTTGAAATTTTGCCTTTTTATTTGTTTACATTTAACTGGCTTTGAAAACTCATTTTTTTATTCAAATAATCTAACCTTACTTCAATGGGTGACCCAACAGCTCACATTTGTTCTAGTGTTCATATATTTGTTTGTAAAGTTTAGTTAAAGAACAAATAAAAAAGTTTTAAAAAAATGTTGAAAATTAACAAATAGTGTTTTATTTAAACTATAAACTCATTCGAATTCAGTAAAATATACTTACTATGAATAATGCTGAAGCAGACGATATTTCTCTATTGTTATTTATGTAATAATTTCCGAATCTTTTGTTTCTGGCTGCAGTTTTTTGTGTACTTCATATGCTTGAGTAACGGTTATCAATATTAACATCATGTTTTATTATATTTATTAAAAACAAATAATAAATGAATGTTACAGCGATTAACGAAAATTTAACAGAATCAAAATATATTAATCATTTGTTTTTTTAAATTATCTCTTTTTTGATCAATAAACAGGTTACTGCAATTTACAAAAGTTTAAAAAACAGATTAATAGATTAAAAAAAAAGTTCAGTGGTAAATATCAAACACGCGCATGTAGTTTATGTTATATCGAGCTATCTGTAAATTTCAATAAAAGTAGAACTTATTTATTTGTTTATTGAAGAAACAGAGGAAAAAGAAACAATGATAATGGTGTTATTTAAAAGAAAGAGCAGGATGAAGTTAAAAGACTGATATTTGGAGAGAGAGAGAGAGAGAGAGAGAGAGGGGGGTAGGTAGGTAGGTATCTGAGAGTCTGCTGGGTTTGTTCAGGTACCAGTGATTTAATTTTCTGATTCACTGAATGGGGATTAAAAGTGCTAAAAATATGCATATATATCCAATGATCATGAGGATTAAAGCATAGCAATGATGTGCTCTCACTCACTCACTCACTTACACACTCACTCACTCACTTACACACTTACACACTCACTTACTCACTCACTTACTTACACACTCACGCACTCACTCACTTACTCACTCACTCACACACTCACTCACTTACACACTCACTCACTCACTCACTTACACACTCACTCACTTACACACTTACACACTCACTCACTCACTCACTTACACACTCACTCACTCACTCACTTACACACTTACACACTCACTCACTCACTCACTTACCCACTCACTCACTCACTCACTTACACACTCACTCACTTACTTACACACTCACTTATTCACACACACACACACACACACACACACATCCCCCCCCCCCCCCCCCACACACACATTAACAGAAAGACCCGGAATCAAAGTGGAGGGAAAATATTACATCGCTTTGAAAGTTATTTACAAATAAAAATCTGAAAATCGTTAAGTACATATGAATTCACCGCTTCCTACTGTGAAACCCATAAGTAAGATTTAGTCACATAATTCTTAAATAGAGTCACACAATTATTTAACAGAGTCACACAATTATTTAACAGAGTCTCCTGTATTATAACAATTTCTTCTGAGTATGGGAAAGAATGAAAAAAAAATTACGATACTTAATTCAACACACATTTATTTAATACATTCCGTTCTGTTGAGAACTCAGAGGTTTATTGTAGGAAATTACGGATCAAACATTGTCATTCGAAAATGGACAGAGTACTGATCAAACTGCAAACCTACCAAGACTATTCCATCCACCTAAACTTTCAGGCCGAGCAAAGAGATCATTAACCAGAGAAGCAACCAAGAAATCCATTGTAACTCTGAAGGAGCTACAACGATCTACAAGTAGTCGTGGCATCTACAAATATGACCGATATGGAAAAGTGACGAGAAGAAAGACATGACAAGTCTCATTTGCAGGTTGCCACATGCCATGTGGGAGATGCAACAAACACGTGGAGGAGAATGCTCTGGTCAAATGAGACAACAATTGAAATTTTGATCTTAATGCAGATTGCTAAATTTGGCAGAAACCGAAAACTGCACGCCACACTGAGCACCATATTCTTAACATTAAGCATGGTCGTGACCTCATCATCATGTTTTGGGAATACTTTTCTTCAGTGGTGACATGGAAGTTGGTCAGAATTGATGGGAAGATAGATGGAGCCCAAATACAAGGCAATTCTGTAATAGAACCTGTTGTCTTCAAAGGTCTTGAGACTAGGATGGAGATTCGCCGTTCCATTGTAACTTTGGCTGTATCTTTAGGGTCATTCTCATAATGACCGTAAACATATAGTCAGGACTATGATAGAATGGTTTAGATCCGTTGTTCTCAACCTTTTTTAGCCCGTGAACCCTTTCATCATGTATCAGAATGATATTTTCCCCCTTTTTCAAAAAATGTCTGACTCAAAATATGCATTCATACTAACAATAATAACTAATACTAACATGATAACATTTAATACAAACGCTAGCGGAGAAAAAATCCAACATGACCTTTCAGTAGTGATGGGCGATGCACACTGCGTTTTTTGTGGCCCTGGATCAAGTTTGTGTCTGCTAATCTGTAGTGCCAATTCCCCTCCCCTGAAACCTTGAAATTCACCCCTAGTTTACAACCATTGGTTTAGATGGTCATATTATTATGTGGAATGGCCCGGTCAAAGCACAAACCTTAATCTGTGACTCAATAATTGCTGTTCACAGCCAGTCTCCATCCAATCTGACTGATTGTGAATTATTTTGCAAAGAAGGATGGACAAACATTTCAGTCTTTAGATTTGAAAATCTGTTAGAGACGTACCTGCAAAGACCTGTAGTGAAAGGTTGTTTTACAAAGTATTGTCTGAGGGTTGGGTGGGAGTGGGATAATGTACCCAAGTAATTGTTTGTGTCACAATAAAATGTATTTTCCAACTTCAAAGTCTGGGAATCTTTTGACGATCAAAGCCAATTTAAGTCAATTTGAATTCCAATTATTATAATTGACAATAATTTAATTACATTATTATTAATTGCCAGTATATTAAATCAACTTAAGTTTGATAAATTTTTTATCAACTATGTTAAAAAATATATACATCTCTTATTGAAGGGATGTTTAGAAATATAATTTCAAGCAAGCCAAACGTATTGCACTCAGCCCTGAGCTCGAGTGTCTAGACGTGGAAATTGCAATGTAATATTGAGATTGGAAGACACACAAAGAAGAGTGACAAAATTAATAAGAGTAAAAGATTACACTTACTAGAATAGATTGAAAAATTAAGGATTAATTACTTTACTAGAGATAAGAATGAGATGAAATTTAATTGACACTCTCAAAATAATGAATGGCATTTTTAACTATGGTGGACATTTTTAACTACTCAATCTGGAAAGTTATTGTCATGGCATATTCCAAGAACTAAATCTATTAACTAATTGAATTTTTTTTTAATAGAGTAATATATTTTTGGAACGAGTTGCCAGATTAAGAACAGTTATAGTATAGGACATTTTAAGATGGAATTAGATGAATTCAGAAATAATGGTAAAACAAACGAATTAAGGGGAAAGTTTTGGGAACTATCAGATGAAATATTAAACAGAATTTGATCTGTATGTTGATGCATTAATACTAGTGTAATTGTTCTATGCAATATCTTCTTCAATAAAAAAGGGAGATAAGCAAAGACACATAACAAACAATAATGTAAATTCATTTGGTTTGTAAGCATATGTTGTGTAAATCATTCGTCCGTAAACTATAGATTATATTTAGACCACAAATAAATGTGATCTTGACTGGTACTGCCACTTTGTGTTAGGATGAATCTGAGAGTAATGATAATTAAGTGGTGACTTCACACTCTCAAAGGCCTTATCATTGGATGCAGTTTGATTTCATACAAAGGATAGTTTCTGTTTAACCAATAGATGGTACCTTGACAGCTACCACCACTCTTAGTTGCCCTGTCGACGGGGCTTAGAATTCGCCAACTGCAACCCCATGCAGATGGATGAGACCCCCTGCCCCGAAAACGGGGCCACCTGTTGGCCGTGGGTGGCGACCCGTGATGCCATACGATGAGATCCTAGTGGATAGGCTTGTAGGATTGTCAGTCTTTTCTAGCCTGGGTGTGGTTATTTTCGAAGAGTAATATCTTCAAAGAGTAATGTATTCTAGGAATAGAAATTATTATCCTACCTATAGAATTATATCTGACAACTTTATTCGGCATTAAATAACCTACAGATGGTTTATATGCTGTAAACCAAACCAAACCATATATAGATGTATATATATATAGATATAGATGCATATATATATAGATATAGATAAATGTATATATATATAGATATAGATAAATGTATATATATAGATATAGATAGATGTATATATAAACCACCACTCTGGGTCAAAGTGGACCTGAGAGTTATTGTCACTAAGCAAGTTAACTCTGCACTCTCTAAAGCTCTCAACTTTGTTTAAGGTTATAACCAGAACACGATAGATACATACATATTTATTGACAGAGAGTACATATATATATATATATATATATATATATATATATATATATATATATATATATATATAAGCACATACATATTTATTGATTGGTACAAAGGTAGACATGTGTGTATGAATCCATATATATTTATATACAAAGAATGAGTTGCATGGTGTAAGTCAGATGGACCAAAATATCTTTGCACTGGAGAGACTTTCGTGACTTCTGGCTTCCATTGAAGTGCAAAACAAAACATCCCAGATCCCCTGAGATGAAGATAATTTCATAAGAATTTTCACGGAGAAAAGGAAGAATGTTCAAGTGGTATGAATTAAGGCGACTATTTCTGCATGATTTTCAGCACCAGATAATGAACCACAGAAACATATACACCTATATATGTGTGTGTACATATAATATATGCATATGTAAATATATTTATATGAACATGTGCATATATATGTCCATATCTACATTTATGTATATATAAGTATATATATGTTTGCATTTATGCATATGTATATATAGAATATTTATATATATATATATATATATATATGTATGTATATATATATATATATATATATTCATATATATATATGTATACATGTAAATATGTATATATATATATATATATATATATATATATTCATATATATATATATATATATTCATATATATATATATATATATTCATATATATATATATATACATTCATATATATATATATATAATATATTTATGTATATATTCATATATATATATGTATATATAATATATTTATATATATATATTCATATGTATATATGTATATAGATATATAATATATTTATATATATATTCATATATATATATATGTATATAAATATATAATATATTTATAAATATATTCAGATATATATATGTAAATAAATATATAATATATTTATAAATATATTCATACATATATATATATGTAAATAAATATATAATATATTTATATATATATTCATACATATATATATATGTAAATAAATATATAATATATTTATATATATATTCATACATATATATATATGTATATATATAATATATTTATATACATATATTCATATATGTATATGTATATATATATATATGTATATGTATATATATATTTATATATATATTCATACATATATATATATGTATGTATATATATATATATAATATATTTATATATGTATGTATATATATAATATATTTATATATATATATTTCATATATATATGTATATAATATATTCATATATATGTATATAAATATATAATATATTTTTATATATATTCATATGTATATATGTATATATATATATATATATATAATATATTCATATATATGTATATAAATATATAATATATTTTTATATATATTTATATGTATATATATATAATATATTCATATATATGTATATAAATATATAATATATTTATATATATATTCATATGTATATATATATAATATATTCATATATATGTATATAAATATATAATATATTTATATATATATTTATATGTATATATATATATAATATATTCATATATATGTATATAAATATATAATATATTTATATATATATTTATATGTATATATATATAATATATTCATATATATGTATATAAATATATAATATATTTATATTCATATATATATGTATACATGTAAATACATATATATATATACATGTACATATATACATTCATATATATATACATGTACATATATACATTCATATATATATATATATATATATATATATAGCCCCCTTTCGGTTGGGTCCTTTAATGCGTTTGCTTAAAACTAAATTAAACTAAATATAGCTCACACTTGGAACCCTTAAGCATGTACATATAAATCTTAGACATTTTCTAGAATCAAAATCAGGTAGTTGATTTAGATAAAAAATAGAATAAGGAATCTAGACATAAGGTTTATATTATTATATCTGGATTTTATTTTTCATAAGGAGAAATAAAAGTGGTGCAAAACTCTTCTGGGACAGGTATTCTTCTAGTATGTATATATATATATATATATATATATATATATATATATATATATATATATATATATATATATATATGCATAGCTATATCTACATTTATGCATATATATAAATATATATACATATATGCATAGCTATATCTATATTATGCATATATATATATATATATATATATATATATATATATATATATATATATATATATATATATATAAGGAAAAATAGAAACAATGTTTCAGACAAAATGCAAAATAAAAATGGAATTGAAGATAAGCGAATTAACAAACAAACAAAAATATCAACTCAAAACACATATAAAAGCTCTACCAAGATATTTCAGTTGGTAGAAAGTAACCATCCTAGGTTGGAAGTAAGAACTTTAATCTTCATTACTTCCAAGTGAGGATGGTTGCTATCTAGCAACTGAAATATCTTGGTAGAGCTTTTATATGTGTTTGAGTTTATATTTTTGTTTGTTTGTTTGTTTGTTAATTCGCTTATCTTCAATTCCATTTTTATTTTGCATAATTTCAGCTACTGTCTGTGCCGATTTCTCGCGGCCGTGTGGGCAAAGACGTTAGGATCGTGATTCTAGACTGAATCTACGAACTACGTTCCATCCTATGTGACCGTCTGCACTAAGGAGGGTAAAAAACCCGAAACGATATCGTCTATAAGTTCAAAAACACTTTAATACTTAAAAATATTCACAGTGTGTATGTATATATATATATATATATATATATATATATATATATATATATATATAATTTAAAGTTTTAGTATTTAAAATATGAATTTTATAATATAAAGGAATTGTAATAGCGTAATTATGTGAGGCTAGAGCTATAGTATAAAATATACTTATTTCATTCAAACCACGTCAATTGTTAGGAAGAACAGATTCAGTTTTTTATTTCTAGTATACAATTGTTTCGGCCTACTACCAAGATATTTATAAAATGCTCTTGTATCCTATGCATTTATTTCTTTTATATCTATATCTACGTATATGCATATATGTCTTATGTATTATGCTGCTTTTTTTAAAACAAAGGATTTATTTAGGCTGGGGATAAACAAAGAATATCACAAAGTGAAAAATGAGACTCAATACTTTGTGGTATTCTTTGTTTATCCCCAGCCCCGCAGATTAAATAAATCCTTTGTTTAGTGATATTACCCGCACAAACTTTTGAATCATCAACAAAGAACACAACATAATGGGTAACATATTGTCGAAAATAATTGAAACTAGCAGTATCCGTGTACCGGCGTTGCCTGTGAAATGGAATATAAAAGAACGATTTTACTTAAAAAAATGAAAATATTAGATTAACATTTCTGAAAAAGAAAATCAGAAAAGAACCCACTGTAAGTTATATAGGTGATTAAAATAGGATTTAAATTGTTGTAAAAAAAAAATTAGCCTCCCCCCCCCCACGCCAGAAATAAGGATCATCAATGCTATTAAATATTAATAGTTTTAACGCAAATAGGTCACAAATGGATATGTAAAAAAATGTTGCTGTCAGTCTGGACTTACCATTGAGCTCTCTGGTAAATGAAATCACCAACTGCCACCAGCTTATAATGCATTGCTCTTTGTGTAAACGAATGGAGCTCTCAGACAATTGACAATGTTGAATTACATTGAGATTTTGCTTACTCTTAGTAGCTGCCAGATGATAGCTAAGTGGTTGGAAGCACCAACTGTCGTCTAGGCAGTCAATTTTCGATCCCGGCTTGAGGCACTTGTTCGCCTCGCCACACTGAAGAGCTATGATACAGCAAAACAGTCGATGGATGACTAATATATATATATATATATATATATATATATATATATATATATATATATATATATATATATATATATATATATATATATATATATGTAATGTGCGAAATCTACTCCAACAAAAATCAACACATATACTGGAAGGACAAACGTCACTGAAGATAAAAAGGTCCCAAATCACACCAACACCATGCTTCATTTGACAATAGACTGCCTTAGAAAGGCGTCATGTGGAACTTGTAGACGAAGACTCAGAGATAAGGATATGATCAAATGAAGCCCGTCGGACCTGAACATCCCATTAGACAGATATCAACACACATTTAAAACAAATGGTGGATAGAATCCGCAGGGTGTCATTATCGGATACGATGGACAGCTCACAGTAGTAATATGTGTTTATATATATATATATATATATATATATATATATATAGAATAAATATGAAACTAAAAGTAAACTTTTAGTAGATAGAACCTATAGTGAAATGGTAAAAGCTCAATATACGAGATAGAGCAATTATAAAGATAGATGGACGAAGAGTGATAAACATGCACGAATGTCCAAATTTATATCAAACTTCTTTTTACACGAACTTTTTTCACCCATCATTTAAAAAAATATTTTTTCAAATGTTGAATTTTGGTTTTTCTATTGCCAACTTATCTATCTGTATAATTCCTCTGAGGATAAGATCTCGATCTTTGAAAAGCCTTGGCTTAAGGAAAGAATAATAAACATAATTTTATTACAGAATATACCTTTCATTGAACAATCGAAGTTTGATATAAATTTGGACATTCGTACATGTTTATCACTCTTCGTCCATCTATATATATATATATATATATATATATATATATATATATATATATATATATTAATTATTAATCAAAACAATTTTCCCAAAGGCATTTTTCTATATACTGCTTAAATATACTTTAGTTCTGGGATTGTTTTATGTTTGTAAAAAAGAATCTGTTTTAATTGTTTTAATTAGCCGTAATTTATAATTAACTGAACAAGTCATCCATCTTTCTCTTAGCTATCTATTTATTTTTTTCGCCTTTCTCACTCTATTCTAATAAAACCGCTCTTTAATATTTATTAATGTCTCTGTGAACATTTAGAGAAAGAGTAACTTTTTTGTCAGTGTGGCCATTAAATTTGTATATGTGTCTGTACACTCCACAAACACGTATGTAAATTAGATGGCAAAATCCCTTTACTTCTATATAAGAATAATAAAGAATAATAATACTTTATATAATGATATAGAAGTAAAGAGATTTATTAGTTTCAGTCGTTCAAGAAGATGTGTCACAGTTTATGAATTTTTGAATGAAATCAAAGTGGAATAAATAGTGGTAGTGGTTGTGACTCACAGGTAGTCAAGTATATATAAAGAGAAAGAGAGAGAGATAGAGAGAGAGAGAGAGAGAGAGAGAGAGAGAGAGAGAGAGATAATACACACTTCTATGTGTGTACTCACAAAATAAATTCAATAAAGCATGATTGGTTAATCGACATTATTTAACTTTTTAATTGTGATCTTGTCAGGTGGTTTTGCGGACGTAGTTATAAACAATGGTTCTAAGTACATCCCACTTTCCTTTTCCTGTGAGTGTTGCTTTTTAGAAGGGAAAGTAATAAAGGAAACACAAGAAAATGAAAAAAAAAAGAAAAGAGTGAAGCTAGACGAGTAGAGCAAGAAAGGCAGTGGCCTAACATGCCCGTAACATATCTTACTCTTTCTCATAATATCAAGTATGCTACAGTATCTTCTCTTTTCAAAAGAGAGGGTGAGAGAGAGAGGGGGAGAGAGAGAGAGGGAGAGGGGGAAGGAGAGAGGGAGAGTGAGAGAGAAGGAGAGAGGGAGAGAGAGAGAAGGAGAGGGAGAGGAAGAGAGAGAGAGGGAGAGCGAGAGGGAGAGAGAGAGGGGGAGAGAGAGAGGGAGGGAGAGAGAGAGGAAGAGAGGGAGAGGAAGAGAGAGAGAGAGGGGGAGGGAGAGAGAGGGAGAGGGAGAGAGGGAGAGGAAGAGAAAGAGTGGGAGAGAGAGGGAGAGATAGGGGGAGAGGGAGAGAGAGGGGGAGAGGGGGAGAGGGAGAGAGAGATGTTTATGCATATGTATAATCATGTCAGTACACACAAATATTGGCACATGTAAACGCACACATCTTATTATAATGTAGCTTTGATGTCTGCAACCGCAACTACGTCATTACTTATGTCACAATTGCTTAAGTTATTACGTGATATCTTCATTCTAAATGTTTTTATTAAAAATGTCAAAGATAAAGAATGATTATCTTATATTATTTATACTGTTGATTCTGAATACTCTAAACACAATTCTATTTATATATATCAATACAAGTTTAACCGCTACTCTATAATAAAGAACAATGTGTATTAATTTGTATATAAATAAATATATATATGTCCCACCACACAAAAGTTAACGAGTGAAAAAACTGCCGAACGAAACCATTCCAAGTGTTTAGGGGAACGCAAATAGCAAGTCAATCAACCCCTTCCCCTGCCATCTTAAATGAATTTGGAAAGAAATCCTACGCTCTATTTCCATAATGAGACGTTTTCTTTCTATTTTTCTTTTTATCTATCTATATCGATTGATACGTTTTTCTTTCTTTACCGTTTTAAAAACTTTCCAGTTTGAGAGGTTTTCTTTCTTATTTTTTTTTAACTTCACTGATTGAGACGTTATTCTATATGAATATGAATATTAGTGCGAAGCACGATTTTTTGACGAAGGGTAGACACTCGTTTCTGTGTACAGACGAATAACAATTCACAGATTGAATGACATGGTGAATTTGCATATTGCTTTTTAAAAAGTTGCTTTTAATAAATAATTTCATGGTTTTATTGATTTCAATGGTTTCATTTTTATAGATTCCTGTTGAGGAATTTTATAAGAAAAAAAAACAAAACAAAAAAACTGTGATTCTTTTCTCAACTTTCTTATTTAGTTAAATTGACGACATTTAGCAATAACTGATTTGTTGATTCCATAGTTGAGAACAGGTAATGTCCAAGTTATTCGATTCTTTGCTTACACTGTGTCTGTTTAACATCTAAATGAATAAATGCGAAAGTTTTGTTTCATTTATCATTCCTATATTACCATCAAAACGGGTTACTGTTATTTAAATCAATAATGTAACATAGGATTTTGAAATGCTGTATATATAGTACTAACGAAATACCGAAATACGGCTATTTGAATGCTTCATTTACTTAAGCATTTTTTAAACAATCTATAATAAATTAATGTTTGGTGGTATTCAATTTTAATTTTATTGTCTTATTTTCTATATCTATGCAATAGTTTCGTCTATATAAATAGTAAAGTAATTTAATAAAAAAGAGGATAAATTACAAAAATAGGGTTTGAACCCAGCATTGCCCATTCGATAAGCCATGACCGTATTAATTAAGACAATCATAAACCCTCTTGCTAGTATATATAATAATAATAATAATAATAATAATAATAATAATAATAATAATAATAATGAATAATAGACACTGAAGGTGTCATTATTTATTGTCTTTCCATATATATATATATATATATATATATATATATATATAGTATACATTTTTATTTATATAAATATTTTGGCTACATATGTGCAGACATGTTTCAGTTGCATCTTTATTAAAAATCGAGCTTCCTCGGGCCTCAGTTTAAATAAAGTCGCAACTGAAACATGTATGCATATATGTAGCCACAAATGTTTGAATAAACAAGAATTTATACTAAAATACAGCTCTACTTGTTACTGAGCACTATCTTATAAACACTATAGCATCATTGGATTAACAAATATGAACCAACAACCATACAAATGCTATATATATATGTTGGCCGAGTGGATATGGCGACTGCTTGCAGATTCTAAGCTGACTCTGTGAACCAGCTTCGCGCCTACCAACCATCTGAAATTGTTACTTTTCTGCACTGATGAGAGCAATAAGCTTGAAACGCTAGCGTCTGTAGGTATGAATAATTTAATATTATAAATATTATACTACGCCCCTTTAAGAAATTAAAATTGAGCACTCTCAGGGATGTTAAAAATAGACTGTCAAAAAGCCCTAATGCAAAGTTCTGAATAAGTTCGTAGAACACTCTCGACTAGTCTTCTATCTGTGCCCGCTTCTAGGTACATATAGATCTTAATTTCCCTTAATTACGTGACAGTTTCTGTTGACTGAGTGGATATGGCGACTGCTTGCAGATTCTAAGCTGTCTCTGTGAACCAGGTTCACGCCTCCCGACCATCTGAAATTGTTACTTTCCTGCACTGATGAGAGCAATAAGCTTGAAACGCTAGCGTCTGTAGGTATGAATAATTTAATATTTATTTATAAATATCACATATATATTACATCCACAGACATGTGTTTCATCTTTTGAAGACTCATCAGAGTGGTTTCAATACATTCATATCAAGACTCTGACCTTCAATCACTGTCTCGGCCGGCTTGCTAGTTGTTATAATCTAGGAGAAATTTTACCATATTAAATTGCGCTAAGCGGTTTCTATAGAGGATTGAATTCTATATAGGGAAGAATCTTGTATATTAGGCAAGAACCGTTTTTTTCTTACATCTAAGGGAAGCTAAGATATATAAATATTAACATCCACAGACACGTATTTCATCTTTTGAAAAATCATCAGTGTAGCTTTATAGTCATCCACGGACTGCTTCACGGTATCACAGCTCTTTAGTGTGGCTAGACATGCAAGTGCTTCAGGATGAGATTGAAATCCAGTCGTTTTTCTATTTCATTTTTTTCAACAGTACGAGGTTTTATCAACTGCACCATCATCAAAGTAAGTGAAATCTTATTTATATAAACAACATCAGCTGCCGAAGAGTGCTCGATTCGTTTTTACAAAGGGCTTTACATTATCATTGATAACAGCCGGTGGTGTCGCTTCCTACATCAACCCATGAAGCGGTGGTGAGCATATATATATATATATATATATATATATATATATATATATATATATATATATATATATATATATATATATATATATATATTTTGCAAATATATGTTCCAAATATATGTTCCAAATATATATTGCAAATATATATTACCAATATATTACAAATATATATTGCAAATATTTCTTCCAAATATTTCTTCCAAATATATATTGCAAATATATATTGCAAATATAGATTCCAAATATATATTACAAATATATATTGCAAATATATGTTCCAAATATATGTTCCAAATATATGTTCCAAATATATATTACAAATATATATTGCAAATATATATTGCAAATATATATTGTAAATATATATTGCAAATATATATTGCAAATATATATTGCAAATATATGTTCCAAATATATGTTCCAAATATATGTTCCAAATATATATTACAAATATATATTGCAAATATATATTGCAAATATATATTGCAAATATATATTGCAAATATTTCTTCCAAATATATATTGCAAATATATATTGCAAATATATGTTCCAAATATATGTTCCAAATATATATTACAAATATATATTGCAAATATATATTGCAAATATATATTGCAAATATATATTGCAAATATTTCTTCCAAATATATATTGCAAATATATATTGCAAATATATATTGCAAATATATATTGCAAATATTTCTTCCAAATATATATTACAAATATATATTGCAAATATATATTGCAAATATATATTGCAAATATTTCTTCCAAATATTTCTTCCAAATATATATTGCAAATATATATTGCAAATATAGATTCCAAATATATATTACAAATATATATTGCAAATATATATTGCAAATATATGTTCCAAATATATGTTCCAAATATATATTACAAATATATATTGCAAATATATATTGCAAATATATATTGTAAATATATATTGCAAATATATATTGCAAATATATATTGCAAATATATGTTCCAAATATATGTTCCAAATATATGTTCCAAATATATATTACAAATATATATTGCAAATATATATTGCAAATATATATTGCAAATATATATTGCAAATATTTCTTCCAAATATATATTGCAAATATATATTGCAAATATATATTGTAAATATATATTGTAAATATATATTGCAAATATATATTGCAAATATATGTTCCAAATATATGTTCCAAATATATGTTCCAAATATATATTGCAAATATATATTACAAATATATTACAAATATATATTGCAAATATATGTTCCAAATATATATTACAAATATATATTGCAAGTATATATTGCAAATATTTCTTCCAAATATTTCTTCCAAATATAGATTGCAAATATAGATTACAAATATATATTGCAAATATAGATTCCAAATATATATTGCAAATATATATTGCAAATATATGTTCCAAATATATGTTCCAAATATATGTTCCAAATATATATTGCAAATATATATTACAAATATATTACAAATATATATTGCAAATATATGTTCCAAATATATATTACAAATATATATTGCAAGTATATATTGCAAATATTTCTTCCAAATATTTCTTCCAAATATAGATTGCAAATATAGATTCCAAATATATATTGCAAATATAGATTCCAAATATATATTGCAAATATATATTGCTCCTTTAGCCAAATCATTCAATTGGTTAATAGATCTAGTTTTTGAAACTGCTTTGAAATTAAATTTCTAGATTGAGGTAAAGTATTACAAAAATGTTGACGATAATTAGAAATAAATCTTAATTCTTTTGAAAGTTTCGATTAAATCACGTTCGATTCTTCTCTAGTAAAGTAGCTAATCCTAATTTTTCAAATCTCTTTAACAAGATTTTTAAAACTGTTTTTATGAGTTTGTCACTCGGCCTTTGTGTGCTTTCTAATCTCAATATTACATTCCATTTTCCATGTCTAGACACTGGGGTTCAAGCCTGAGCGCAAAGCTCTTTATGAGGTATTTTATCTGTTTGCATGAGTCAATGCAAAGCTGTGCAAGCTGCCTAGATATTATACTTTATTATAGGGATTTCTGGCATTCACCGTTGTTGTATTGTGACAGTGACGGCCATACTTGGCTAATGAGTTGACAGCCATCATATACGAACGTATATAAATGTACACATACATCTTTGTGACTGTGTGTGCATGCATTTTTCTGGTTAGTAAGAGAATGACAGTATTTGTTTTTTTTTTATCTTTTCTTTCTTTCCAACCCATTCCTGAGTTAATTAGACCTATTTTTGTCCCAGAGAAAGAGATCTTTGACGCAAAAAAAACAAAACTAAAAAACCCAAACAAAGTGTAGATCAGTTTGGCATCATCCACTATTGATAGAAAAGACCCCCCCCCCTCTCTCTCCCTCCCCGATGCCAACTATTTATGTTTTTATTGTGTGTACCCACAGGCAAGTGGTGATTCCCCAATCTGAAAAGGCTAGAGATTAGTGAAAAAAAAACGTCTAAAATAATTTTAGAATCTGCCAGAGAGAAAGATATTGTCCCAAGCTTTATTCTGCGATAAACAGTATGACAGATAATTGGAAACTCTCGAAGGACCACTAAGCTAAAAAGAGGACCTCTATATCTGATCAGATTACGTGTCTTCTTATTATATTTATATATTTATTTTTATTGGACCGCTTCTAGAACTGTTTGTGTCAAGGGAAAATGCAAATTTTATTAGCATTATGATTTCATCAACTATATATACATGGAAATGGTGTTGCGGTTACAGGCACCGATTGTGGGTTCGACGTGTCCGGTTCGAGTTCTGTCAGATGTACTGCATCGCTTTCACTAATAAAGGTATTAATTCATACATCTTCCCTTCAGCTATGGATCAAACAGTAGGGTAGATTAGAATGTTGTTTTGTCAACTAGTCTAGGAGAAGGAAATCTTTGAAATAAAACTAGTCTTTCTCTGCTTATCCCAGCATTGTTTCCAGTAATCCTGGGCTTCTCCTTGCCATTGGACTTATGCAATATTGATTCAGAAGAAATGCAGTTGGAAAATTGTTCAACCCTTGTTTTACTATAGACTCCCTTCACAGTCATCCTTACAGGAGTTATCCATTGTCTCTCAAAACTAAAAGGAAACCTTACTAGAAGAATACCCATCTGAGGACGGGTAAAATTAATTCCTCAGACAGAATTTTGCCCCACTTTTATATCCCCTTACAAGATATACTGATACTAAACCTTATGTATTGAATCATTATTTAAATTTTGATCAAAATCTATTACATGATGTGGATTCTAGAAAATGTCTAAAATTTAAGGCTTAAGCTTAAGGATTTTTAATAAGCTGATATATTTAAATTTTCATATGGGAGGTTGTGCCCATATTATGCTCCCTAAAAACCCTTTAAAATCTCCAAAGAAACTGAAATTTGGTGAATATTTATATTAATTGATGTCTAGTACCTATTGTTAAAATTTTACAAAAATCTGACGTATCTGATTTTTCACGAAGGGCTTCCACTCCCTCTTTGCCACCTTTTCGTAAAACTAAATGAAACTAAATATAACCTACATTTGAACCCCTTATGCATAGCAGCTGTGTTCCCAAATTCATAATCATGAGGTAATTAGTTTAGGCGTGAATCTTATACATACACATATATAAGCATATCTATTTTATATAGATAGAGATATAGGGGAAATAACAGTTTACACTTAGCATAAAGCATTACTCTTCGTAATTAGAATAGAATTCTATTGTAACCAGTAGCACAAATGTAAACAAAAAACAAAAGCGCTATAATTTCCCTTACTGTTAGAATGAGCATAATAGTGCAGAGGTAAAATACTTGACTGCTGATCACAACTTCAAGTGATCTGATGATCAGGTTTCTAATCTCAGTATTAAAACACTTGCTACGTCTAGCCACACTGAAGAGTCGTGATACAGCTAAACATCTGTATGTGGATGACACACACACACACACATGTGTATATATATATATATATATATATATATATGACATAAAAATAAAAAGTTATCTTGTTGGATTTTCAAATCAGTCGGTTCCAAATAGCAATTGTCTGAGATATAGCTATTTGATTTGGAGTATCCTATTTTTTCATTTTTTCTTTTCACTAATATATTTTATTATGCTTCAGGTTTTTTTTTCCTGAAAATGCTTACTCTGGCTAAGAAAACTGTTAGTGAAAACATGTTCCCATACTTGCTGAAACAGAATAAAGGGACGTCAGTGTATGCAATTATACTAGATTCTCTCTCTTTGATTACGAAATTAAAATCACCAAAGTTAATTTTTGTTTCTTCGTAAATAAGTCAGTTTATTTTATTTTACTCCCGGGCAATGTCGGGTAGGTACAGCTAGTATATATATATATATATATATATATATATATATATATATATATATATATATTACAAGAGATTGATTGACTTATAAGCAAAGGAATTTTCCAACGAAGGACTTGGGATGAAAACTTTGTTTTTGTATATAGTTTTTAAAGTTGTAAAAACTTCCAAGACTATATATATATAATACTGGAATAATCTTAATTAAAATTCTCTTAAAAATATCCCGAACATTATCATCAGCATAATTAATAATAATCAGCTGATGTTAATGTTGTCGTTAATTAATAACATAGTAATTAATGTTAAAAGGCCGAACAATGATCCACTGATAGAGCATTTGAATTTAAGTATCTCCATTAAGCCCTGCTTTGCCTCCAGTAATCTAGGATCTCACCGATCAAAATGAACAATGTAATATCAAGTCAGGGTAAGTGTAATTGAAGATTGTGTAAACTTTGCTTGACTCTCGACTCATCATTATGGAAATACTTTTTCAGGGGGTATCCATTGTCTCAAAAATGAATATCTGAGTTAACAATATTACGTTGCTACAACGTTACATAGGCGTTGTTGGAATATTTTTTCTAGACTCCTTCACGACATGCCCGTAATGTTACTGTATAACATTGTGAATACATTGAATTATAACCTTGCATTAATATTGCTTTTTTGTTGTTTTATTTACAAATGAGTCATCACTTATCAAGGCTAAAAGCCACTCGAAGAAATTAATGAAATTGATAGATTTAGGTTAGTTTAGATAGTTTAATTCATTTTTTTCAAATTTGAAGTTGAGCATTCTTAATTTGAGTGTAAAAACATGTAACTGGAATCCAATATGGCCGCCAGTCAATTTTTGATTCTGTTCAAACTTCAAAACCAAATATTATAGGATTATGATTGATGGCTTTCCTTATAGGTTTTTCACATCAAGGATTACAAATCTAAAGATAGATCTGTTAAACGGAATTTAGTATGTGCAAATCTATATCTGGGAAAAATGTCTCCATAATAGCCTCAACTAACGAACAATTAAGAATTTAAATTTTGAGATTTAAAAATTTGTTGAGACTGCATTAACTCTCAATTCAACATAACTTTATATCCTTATGTAATCATTAAAACAAAGTTTGTTTTGTATATGATTAATTGAATGCAAGTTGCTATTTTTAGCCATAGCTGGGGTGGGTGGGGAGTGATAGGATTCGAACTCGACAACAAGATGCGATATTTGCAATGATTTACTATGCTATCTACATTGATATGAATGTAACCCACCTCCCTCTGTCTCTACGGAAAATCGATACACCCTGAAAGGATGCATATGTGATGAGAAGTTTATAGTGCACAATCTCTAGCTGCACTTTAATGCAATGAAAAACTTATACAACGAATGTTATGGTTTAGTAGAGTTATATATAACTGATGATTTGTAAAAACGACAAAACACGTGGATAATTATATTTGAAATATATATATATATCTTCTCTCTATACATAAAGTTAGATATGTGTATATATTTTTTAATATATATCTATGTACAGGGTAATATCCTAAACTAATGAAAGGATCATCATGAATTTTATATATTCTAGGCAACACAGTGAGTAACATGGTTTCCCCTGTAAAACATTCACAGCAAGAACTCGTCTAGCTACAACCACTATTAATGATTTTCTTTTCTTTCTCTATGTACCCAAAACTAAACAGAATTTCCATGGGTAAAGTTTCTTTCCAAGAATAGTCCGTCTGTAGAACATAATGCCAT
>OY744525.1:74321978-74334478 GCA_963556195.1 Sepiola atlantica | reverse complement strand
TTATTATTTATTAATGTAATAAATTAAGAAAGTTTAACTAATAAAAAACTGGTGCTTACTTAAAGGAAGGTAATGAGCATTGATGTAAGAAAATGTTACTGCTTATTACATATTTGAGCATCCATAGAGTTTACAAGGGGTGAAGCAAAAATTATGTATATTACAAAATATTTGAACATGGTCATTCGAGTAGCGGTTAGAGGACTTGCAACTGATAGAGGGTATCTCCTCCGACTATCTTTATGGCATTACTATTCAAAACGAAAAATGTTAGTCGGATTAACTATTAAAAAAATATCGATTGGAAATAAAAATATTTTTTGTTCGGAACATAAAACAATATGTGCTCAGCTGACCTTCACGCCAGACTTCAAATAGAACACTCACATCAAATCTGTTGCTAAGGTTGCTGGAATAATGGTTGGATCTTTCTACCGCTCTAGAAAGTATTTCACTCCTGACACAATCCTCTACTTATATAAAGGTAAAATACGCCCTAATATGGAGTACTGTTGCCTCCTTTGGGGAGGTGCTGCTCAGAGCATCCTTTCCTGCATTGACAGAGTACAAAACTGACTTTGAAACTTAATGGTGGATCTCCTTTTCTCTTCTCTACAGTCTCTTTATCACAGAAGAGACGTTGCTAGTCTTTCTCTACTCTATCGTTATTTTCATGGTAGATGCTCGTCTGAGCTCCAATCTATGCCCCCGCCCCGTAAAGCACTTACACGAACTCGTCTAGCTACAACAACTGTAAATAATTTTCCTTTCTTCCTCTGTGTACCTAAAACTAAACAAAACTTCCATGAGCAAAGTTTATTTCCAAGAACTATCCGTTTGTGGAACACAATATAACGAGGCTGCTTCTCATCTAACTACAGTATGACCGTTTTTAAGTCCAATGTTAACAGGTTCTCGTTGAGCTGGCCTCCTAAATAATCAAACTTTTCTCAGTCTCAGCCATTGTTACCAATCCTCAAGTTGTTTCACTGTTCTCCTGACAAACTCATTAATCCTTATCCTCGAGTGGCCTATGGGCCTTGGTAAGTGGTGACTCGTTAGTACATATAAAAACAATCTTACATATTAAGCTTGTTAGGCCAAGGAGGTTGAACATTGGACTCTCAGATAGGGTGTTATTTGCTCCACCCCTTCTAAAGTCTATGGATGCTGAAATATGTAATATGCAGTAACATTTTCTTACATCAAGGCTCATTATTTGACTTTAAGTAATGTGGGTAAAACGGACGCACACATATCTGAGACAATGGCTGAATCCTTAGAAGGTGACCTCCAGTCTGTAGTGGAATGGGGTCATAAATGGATGGTAACATTTAATGCTGCTAAGACAAAGTTCCTTTCCTGCAAAAAATGTCTTAGAAAAGTAGCTCGTTCATTATTTCTAGGACTTTCTTTTTTATCGTTGTTCTTTCTTGTTTTTTAATTTTAACTTTTATTTTTATTTTTTTCCTCTTCTCATCTTAAGTGACCTCAACTATTGCAACGCCACATTGTGTATTGTCGGCAGTTGAAACCCTTATTCCAGACATTTAATTTCCCTGATGATCTGCCAAGCAAGTACCTGCTTGGTAGTGAAACACGTGTAGGAAAAAAACGTTTAATTTGAATAAATAATATTTGTAAGAAAAAATATCTTTAATGGTGATCATTGGTGTCCTGAAAGGAATGCTTTGGTAAGCCTTCATAAAATCGCATATAAATGCTCTGTACTCTGTAATCGAATATCATCGAGCTTGTTTTTATTGGAACAACCCCGGTCTTCACTGAATGATCTATTTTATAAGTGCAAAATCTAAATATATATATATATATATATATATATAGTCTAAAGAAGCTTTAAGTCATTTTAACAAAGAAAAAAAAAAAAAAGAAGGTAAAATGCAGTTTAAATTCCCAGAGCAACTTACTAAATCCAAGATATTGCAGACTTAACATTCATTGGAAAATTCATAGATAGATAAAAAAAAAAAATAAGTAAATAAAATAAAATAAAAATAAAAAATAAAAAGGGGGGGGTTAAGTATCTAAGAGTGAAACAAAAACAGGAGACCTTAAGCGTCTAATATTAACACGGAGATCATCAGCTGTTTACCATGTAACTGTTTCGGAGATTTAAAAACAGAACAGTTATAATATTCATGGCTCTCCAATGGTACTGATCAAACTACCATTTCCCCAATAATCAAGTGTCGAAATAATTCAGCTTAAAATTTCACTAATATATACATAAATAAATAATAATAATAATAATAATCTATATATTAATACGATAGCGTGTGTGTTCGTGTGTCACGCTTCCGGCAAAACCTCTGCGCATGCGTACCGCACCGAGATTTTGAAAAAACATTTTAATACGCCTATTTTCAACAATATTTTCAAGTATTTCCCTTTAGCGTAACGGTTAGCGACGTAGTATTTTTTACTTCGGCCCGACTGGTTATAGTTCGATCCCAACCGACCTCTGAGATTTTTTCCTACATTTCAGTTTTATTTTCAAGAAACATTGCAACTAACAAAAAAACGAACACGACACAGTGTAAGTAAAAGTAAAAAAATTATTTATTTATTTTTAGCAAACAATTCCCAACAAGTGGCAATGAATACAATTTTATTATTTATTTTTTGCATTTATTTTTTTTATCACTTGGTTAAAAAGTACTAAAACTTAAAACTATTTTTTGTTTTTTATTTTGGCGTTTTTAAGTGCATTGTCTATTAAATTATGTAACTGCTTAAAAATTAGTGTATCATTGTTTTTTCTTAAAAAGGGAAAACCATTTATTTCCTTTCTTTTGGTTGTAGAGAGGGCCAGTATTATTATTATTTTTTTTTTTTGCACGGATGGCATATCAACCTTTTCTAGTAGATATGCGAAATGTCCATCGCACACGGGTGACTATTTTAACAAATTAATTCACTCTTATCCAGAAGGAGGGGGGTCATAATAAAGCAAGCGTAACTTACTAACACATAGAGGGTGCTTTGTTACATTAGGACCCGCGCTAACTTTGACGCCGTCGTTAGAGTTAGGGTCAGTGTGGCAGACGATACTTCGTCAACTTTTTCAGTTTTATTTTCAAGAAACATTGCAAATAACAAAAAAACGAACACAATACAGTGTAAATAAATTATACAAAATTTTTTTTAGGGGTATATGTAACGACGCTCAGCAGAGGCGCGAACGGGGTCCAAAAAAAGAACGAGAAAGGGTTTAAAAACATAAATTTGCAACAAGTGAAGTTGACCTACGACGAGAATAGATATTTTCCTACTTACCTATGTAATTTGTTTTTATTTTTACGTATTATAAATGGGTTTTCATTAGATGTAAAAAAAAAAAAATTCTTGTTTTTTTTCCCACCGTTTTCACAAAAATCAATATGGTCGCTCCTAGTGCATTCGTTAGTAATCCCCCCCAATTCGGCCATGTTTTTTTCCCCAACTTGCGGTGAAAAAACTATTGATTTCTAATAAATAGCACTTCAAACGGGTTTAAAATACAAACAAATAGCACATGCAAGTTTGAAACTAACTTTTACAGCTTACAGTTACTTTTATTTGTTGTAAATTTGTTTTTTTAGCGTTTTTACTCTGCTGAGTCTCGTAAAAGATGCCCCTCAGGAGCGAGTTTTAATTCCAAGAATTAAACTTAATCCCAGTTACGCAAATATTCCATTTGTTTTGCACAGGACTCAATTTCCCATCCGCCTATCATATTCAATGACCATTAATAAAGCTCAAGGACAAACTTTCGATAAGGTTGGGATCTACCTACCACAACCTTGCTTTACTCATGGACAACTTTATGTAGCCTTCTCAGAATAATTTTACTCATGGCCAGAGAAGAGAAACTACCTTCACTAAAAATATTGTATATAAAGAAGTTTTGTAAATTGTTTCATGTATTGTTCATTTTTTTAAAGTAATATATAAGTCAAATCTTATCATATTCTATTCAAACATGTATAGGTTAGAAACAAGATAATTAGTATTAAAACATAATTTCGTGTAATTTACACGGGTTCCGCTAGTAATAATAATAATAATAATAATAATAATAAAATAATAATAATAATAATATTAAGACTACCGTATGAGATGGTAATTTGCATATCAAATAACATTAATTAAAACAATAAAAAAATATATAAAAAAATATATAAATAAATAAAATAAAAAAATATATATAAATAAATAAATAAAAATAATAATAATAATACTATCTAAACACTAAACCCAAGAACCATTCTGCAATATGGTAGCTAGCAATAAAATTATATAGGAATCAAAATTGCATTAAAAAATAAATAAATAAAAATTAAAAAATAAAGCCTTAGTACCTTTGGTACCAGAAAGGTTAGTAGATAAGAGGAAGGAAACCTAGCCATACAGATCTAAATACCCAATATATATATAGTTGCATATCTATATCTATATCTCTTTATATATATATATATATATATATATATATATATATATATATAGAGAGAGAGAGAGAGAGAGAGAGAGAGAGAGATAGGGATAGAAGAGCCAGCCTGTTTCTGTTTTTGTGATTATTTTAATACAAGATAATACTTAATTCTATTTAGTCAGTTATTTATGACAAATATTGATCAATATTCATAAAAATTGTATTTCTAATCGAGTTTAATATATTTATATATAATCTGATCAATATTTTTCTTTTGGTTAGTGAGATTATAGAGGAGGTAGGATGAGCTAACCCACCCACAGTCTAAGATCTCCTACTATCACTCATTAAAAATCAGATTTTATTTAATAAGAGACTTTTATATGCATCAAACACGTTTTGATTGGCTAATCATTTTCTATATAGAAACCATCTTGGTTTCTCATAGAAAATGGTATCAATTATTTAATGTTTAAAAAAATGACTACATTATAATGTATTGTTTTATTTTTATGTATTTTTAATAAATATAGTATAAAAACTTTGTTTATATAGATGTCGCCCAAAAAAGGAGACATGTGTATTGGGTCGCACAAATGAGAAGGAAAAGGAGCCTCCATTGACGTATAGTGCATTACCGAAAATAAATTAATTATTTGAAATTAAATTCCTATATTCAAGCATCAAATCCAATCCTCAATTATCCATGGCGAAGGCATTACAGAACCGGTAGTGGGAGAGATTTATTTTGTAGCAATACTGATAAGTTTATCTTTTTATAGTCGAAGAAATCCTTATATTGTAATTAAGTAATTATTTCCATTGTGTGTGTGTATATATATATATATATATATATATATATATATATATATATATATATATACATATTAGTTATATAGACAGAAATGAATATGTAACTTCATATTCCGACTTTTATTCATTTTTAAAAATTTCTATGATTTTCAAATTTCTAGTTATAAATAAAATAAAATAAAAAAGTTGTGTTTGCCGTTTTATGGATATCCGGCGGAAACGCCAACAATTTTGGAAAAAGTGGTTTGAGGAATATTCTAAAACGGTAATGTTTTTATTTTTGCACATTATTTAAATTGTCAATACATTAGTTTCGACAAATTATGCACCCTTCGAGCAATTTCCTCATCTTCAGCCTTTTTTTTAAAAAGTCTGAATGCTCGAAGGCGCCAGTGCCTATTTCCAGTTTTTGTAGCGCTAAGAGGAACAGATGTACAAAACAGATTGTCAAAAATTACGACATTCAAAAAGATATTGCTAACTGAATAGGTCGCCCGGGGGCGGCTTTTAAGCAAGTTATTATTAATATTATTATTAGTAGTAGTAGTAGTGTAATATTTTAAACGCTCTTTGACATATTATAGGGAGTAGTAGTAGCAGGACTAGAGTCCATCCCTTCCTCATCAGTAGTAATGTGGTAGTGCCAGAGCTATGCCGTCTGGAACTCTGGTTCCTGATAGGGTCACCCATTGTGAATAGGTCTGGCACCTAGTAGTAATAGGGCCACAATCTAGTTAACAGGGCTCTGGTGAAGATCCAGTATGAGCCAACTTCACGATCCGTTGTCTTATGGTAGTCTCTGCGTCTGTGGCAAACAAGGATGCATGCGGGTCAGAACCGCAAATCCATGGAGTGAGGATAACTGCATTGTTTCTGCGTATGTGTAATCGCCATTCCTTCCCCGACTTCGTATGCAGCCACTGAGTGTCAGGGACAAAAACCTACAATTTTGCAGGTCTAACGAATAGCTATTTCTAACGAGGAGGACTTCATGCAGACCTGACAATCCTGAGGCACGAGCATAGTGGGCTCTGTGCGGAAGTTTGATTCGTTCAACAACAGCAGCAGTAATAGTAGTAGTAGTATAATTTGTGTCCCTCTATGACACATGAATAGATATGTTTGATTTGTAAGTCACAATAAGTAAATATCGTTGATTTTGGATTTCCATCAAAGAAGAATTTCTTACAGTAGCACATGAAGCTTTGCATTTTGTATGATTATTTTCCACATCGTAAGTCTGTGATTTCCTGCATTTGCTAATATTTTTAACCTTTTAATCTCCTATAATGCTTAAAGCCGCATTGACCGGAAGTGATGCTTGTATTCTCAATCTGCTCAACAATGCATGAAATTATAACCCTTTGTTTAAATTTATTTTTTAAATGTTTAAAAGTTGTCACTGGAAGGGAAATAACTCTTACCAGTCCTTGTAAGACTTACATCCGGGTACTGATACTTATTTCAGTATCTCATTGATTTTCTCCTGGTCAGACAGCTATTTTCCACATACGTTAGTTAAAAAAAGAATTTATTCCAAAATGTTTAATTTTGATGATGATGCAAATAATAAGTTTGACAAAAATATTTTTAGTGCAAATGACGATATCATATTAAAGAACAATGTCGTTCCAATCATACAGTCAAGTTTTATCCTAATCAGTCCAAAGATAAAGGCATTATAAACATTTAAATGAAAAATAAAAATCTGTTTTTACCCATTTTGGGGTAATTCTTTACAGAGCGACTGCATATCTGGACTCAGAAAAGGATGTTAAGAATTAAATATAGCAGTAGATCCAAGTGAGTTGGGTACATAATGATCTCTGCTAAGTCATCTCCGGGGTAAATTCGAGTAGAAGACTCATTGTAATCACAAAACTATTATAGATCATTGCGTTTATCTCTCTCTCTCTTTCTCTCTCTCTCTCTCTCTCTCTCTCTCTCTCTCTCTCTCTATATATATATATATATATATATATATATATATATATATATATATATATATATATAGTCATCCACAAACTGTTTCACAGCATTACAGTGTGTCTCATCTAAATAGTTTACTGCAATTTCATGTGTAGAATATATTTTTGGACTGTGTAATACATTTATATATATCATATATATTTATATGCATATATAAATATGAATGCATGCATATTAAGGTTTAACTCTTTCATTTTTAATATGGAGCAAAGGAAACATATTTGACAATTAAGAATTAACATAAAATGTTTATTACATTAATTTTGTATCTTTTGACTTTAATAAAAATGAAAACATCACTAATAAACACATAATTTACTTCCATCGAAATAGAATTTCAATCAGATTTACTGTGTTTATTTTGTATTCAGTTGTTATTAAATTTACATTCGAAGGGGAGTGGCTAACTTTGATGATTATATAAAGGGGAGGAGTTTCATATATGTTTATAGGTGTATGTGTGTGTGTGTGTGAAAAAAAGAAAAGGAAAAAACAAATCAAATACAGGGGAAAAAATCATCAAAAAACGAGAGATTTTATTGGTTTCATTCAGATCAACGAACGTCTCCAGAACGATTTTTGCAGACTTCTGAAGACGTTCGTTTATCCGAACGAAACCGGTCAAATTTCTCGTTTTTTGATTATTTTTTGGGGTGGGGTCCAAATTAAAAAAAAATTTTTTTTTAACTAAAAATATTCTTAGTCTAAAACAAAGAAAATCCATGCCCAAGAAATATGACTGGGGCTGCATCGGTTTACAGGTGAGCGTTTATTTCTGATGCGGCAGCCTAGCAAAAATAGACGACCGTAGGGAAGCTATTTTGGCTAGTATATATAATGTGTGAAAAAGACAAACGGAAAAAACAGATTTAAATACAAGAAAAAATCATCAAGGAACGAGAGATTTTACCGGTTTTGTTTGGATCAACGAACGTCTTCAGAAAAAGCGAACATTAAAAATTTTATTGAGAAACAGTAAAACAGAGGAAAAAGGAAAAAAAGAACACACAACGTGATGTTTCTGGCATGTATTTAACTATTTGAAAACAGAAGAAAGAATTTATGCGACGAATATATGAGAGAGAGAGAGAGATAGAGAGAGAGAGTCTCTGCCTATTGACTAGCAATATTTACTAATGTATATACATGTGAACCTGTAGTATTTGTCTGTCTGTTTGATAATGAAATCCACCGAGGATTTTGGAGATAGACCCATATAACCCTATATATTCTCAAACTACGTTACCAAATGTACTTGATCAAAGGGGCACAATAATATTGTGGAGTCTGCATTCGTGCCGGACATCCACAAAAACGGAAATACTTTCTTTTCTTTATAACATGAAAATTATAGAACTACAAAAAATAAAATAGAAGAATATAAATGGTAATGTGGGGTTCAGGGTTCGGAGTAAAAGTACACAAACGTCTTCATATATATATATATATATATATATATATATATATATATATATATATATATATTTAAAGACATTCTGCTATTCACCCTACATTTGTTTAATATTTATAATCTCCTGGATGTGCTTTTTTGGACATGTTTACATTTTTTCATCAAAGATGATTCTCTTTGCTCAAAAAAACTTTGTATTTATATTTTTATATTTTTATATTTTCAAATCTGTGCTAACAGTAATATAATTTTACTATTTTATCCCGATGATCTCTGATGATAAAAGTTCTTATATATATCACTAAGATTTGAGACAATATTCTTCCGTGAAATGAATTGAGTACTTTCGGTCATCAGTATTGTAAATACATATAAATAAATGAACGGTTTCGTTTATATACGATATAGCTTCCCCTACTGTCACTAGCAGTTTCGTTTAACTCAGTTGGTAGAGCACTGTATGCTGCTTATAGGAGTCCGGGTTTCGAATCTCGCTAGTTCTAGCCACACTGATGCGTCGTAATGACGACGAAACACGTGCCTGTGAATAATATATATGCACGTACACACATTCTATATATGCAGAACATTAGGTCATAGTTGTTTTGCCAATGTCATAAATCAATTCTTTGCTTCTAGATTTTCATTTCATAGGGTCCACTTCAAAATCTTTCGACCTTAAGTACTAGTGTTTTCCTTAAAGTTTAAACCTAAAGAAATGCCCTTTTAATTCTTCACCGTTTACTATTTGCTAGCCAAAATTATGCCCAGGTTTCGGCTTTTAGTTCATCCCCTATGATACACTCAGCAATCTGAATGTGCTATATACACCATTTTGTGGAACTCTAATCAATAGTTTCATTAATAGCAGCAATATTATAATCCTTACTCCCTTATCACAGACCTGTTGTTATATGATTGCCTCATGCCACATTCGGAACAATTCTAACCAGTAGCTTTGGAAACTATAAGTATTTATTATTATTATTATTAATAGAAGTAATAACAGTTGTATTATTATAATTTTTACCTTACTATGGTAAACTTTTTGTTTCCAAGATGCTTCAAGCCAACTTTGGTGGAATTTAGCCCAATAATTTTGAACTCATACGTGTCTATTATTGGCAGTAGTAGTAATTGTAGTAGTAGTAGTAGTATTATAATATTGACCCCGTTCTGCAGATATTTTTAAAAATTCATAAGTGCGTATTATTATTATTATTATTATTATTATTATTATTATTATTATTATAATAATATCTAAAATAGCACACTTGTATCCAGTCTGTTGCTACGGTTGCTGGAAAAATGTTTGAATCATTCTACCGCTCCAGAAAGTACCTGACTCCTGATGCAACCCTCTACCCATATAAAAATCAGATACGTCAATACATCCTAAGATGAAGTACTGCTGCCACATATGAGGAGGAGGATACACTCAGAGTGCTCTTTCTTGCCTTGACAGAGTGCAAAGTCCATTTTTCAACCTAATACCTTTCTCACAGAAAAGGCATTGCTAGTCTTTTTCTACTCTATTATTATTTCTTGTAAAACTTTCAAAGCAAGAACTCGTCCAGCTACCACCACTGCCAAGAAATGCCCGTTTTTCCCCTGTATGCATAACATTAAACGGAATTACAGAGTTTTTCTAAGAACTTCCTGTCTGTGGAACACGTTGCCACAAGATTGCTTCCCTGGGGTTTACAACATGGTAATCTTCAAATCTAGTGTCAATGAACACTTGTCATAAACCGTTCTCCTAATCATCGAATTTTATTCATCTAATTCATCATTCTAAATCCTCTCATAATATTCATTATCATTCATTCAACTGTCAATCTAACCATCTTATTAACCTTTATCCTCGAGTGGTTTCTAACCTTGAGAAACGGTGACTCATTAGTAAAAAACAGAATAGTTGCTGTAGAGATATTAAATTTTTTAGAAACCTATGCTACAACCGACGTTCCAAGGGTTGTTCATGGCAAATTTGGTGCAATTATTTCAAATAGTTTTAGAGCCTGTATGTGTTGATTGTTTTTAGTATTAATAGTAATCGTAATAGCAACATCAACATCCTCGAAGACACAACCAGCATGTCAAGTGTTCTTCATACCAAATTTGGTGCAATTCTTCCAAGTCGATTTGAACCAACTGAGAGACAGACACAAAACTAGTCAATAAGATTCTTCACTTTAAATGCTAGTGTGTACGAAGCATTTCTACTTTCACTTTCGGTTTTAATTTTAAACTATCTTCGATCACACACAACACACACATATACGTAATTGCACACTCACTCGTGATTTTTAATTTACAAAAGGGTATCTCTATTAATAAAAGTGCATCATAAAGTAGCGTGTGTGTGCCTGTGTATAATTACAAATAAGCGTAATTTGTAAAAAACAAACAAAACAATAACAAATCGATTAATTAATATTTAAAATGACAAATGTAATGAATAAATTTAAATTTCAAAATCCTCTTAACACATAATTTGGTCTGATCAGATATCATATGTGTGTGTGCAACTCCGCCTAAGCGTGATTTGTAAAACTTGAAAAATAAAAATCGATTAATAAGTGGGTAAAAATAGTAAATTTAAAATAAAAATTAATTTAAATTTCAAAATCCTATTTAAAAGAAATAATAATTTGTTAAAAAAATCCGGTTTAGATCTCCGGCTCTTAGCTTATTATCTATTATATAAAGGAATCTCCTGTGTACGTGTGTCCGGTTAAAACTCAGAAACTACACAGGATACACTTACAAACCTTACATCATAAAATTCATATGACTCTAAGCTGGGTATGGTAAAACTACTGTAATATTTATTTCATCGTGGTCACCAGGTACCAAATTAATGCATCAGTGACAGAAAACTTACTTTTATTCTTACAGGTAGTTGTTCCAGAAACAACACTGAAACTAGGTCAAACAGTCAGTCAGTCAGTAACTAATGATTTTCTTCTCTTATATTGAACCAGTTGCGAAAGGGAGACGGCTGTCTGGGGAAGAGTGTGTTAAAAAGTAATGTGGAGTGAGAGAGTGAGAGAAAGAGAGAGAGAAGATTACACACTTTTTTTTATCAACTCTTCTAGTTTGTTATCCATACCCCTGGGCAACGTCGGGTATCCCTACAAGTCATTTATAAATTGAAGGGTAAATAAAACTCGAAAGTATTTATGGGATTTAAATATCAACACTTCGTAAAATGTCTGATCGATTTTATTGCCAAATCGATTTCTTTAATAACATATATTTTTTCAATGAATTATCGTTACAAAAGAAGTGTAAATATTTTCTCATAAGAAATTAAAAGAAAACACAAATAGAGAAAGTGTGTGTGAGAGGGGGTGAGCGAAATAAAAATTGAAAGTAAGAACACTCCCAGGCAACGCCGGATAGGAACAGCTAGTTTTAAATACATGTCTCATTTATAGAACAACGCACACTTTGTAGGTTATAAATTCTTCGCCTTCACTGAACTTGTACAACATATGTGATATTTTATGGGACAGTTTTATATAAAAAATTTAAAAAAATAGTATCGCTCACCCCCCCCCCCCTTCAAGCTTTTAATGCAAATATACTAGTGTTTTTTAATATTATTATTTAAACTTACTTCAATATTCAACTCTAGGTAACAATAAAGTTGTCAGAGTTATGTTTTATTTTATTTTTCATTTTTTTTAAAATGTTGGATACTTTGGATTTCGGGCGAAATTCTTTAATGTTTTGTTTACAAGCGATGCAAGCAGATTTAAAGTTTAAGTCTGTATCGCATCATACCTAAATGAGGAGAATAGAATCATCTGTGTTTTTTTCCTATAAAAAGAACGAGAACTAACGAGA
>OY744525.1:74234478-74316978 GCA_963556195.1 Sepiola atlantica | reverse complement strand
AAACTTATAATGCTGAGTGTTTAACAAGGAGCTATCAAGTACCATTTTCTTTTACTCGGCTAAAGATTGAACTCCGATCTCTTGGCCCATTAACGAACATTCTGACCATTATGCCAAAATGGATCGGCCCAGGAGCACAAATAAACCATAATACTCGACTTTCGCCTATACACCTTAATTCTAGCAAGAAACGACTTTGTATCGAACCATTTAAAGGTTTCTAGATCACTATCGAATGATCAAAGCATACTAGTCCGAGAATTGCATAAAAGGTGGGTGTACAAGTTGCGAGCCAGTGCGTACGAAAGAGAGTTAGGTGTGAGTAGGTATTATTTACTCCTCTCCAGGAGTTAGGCACAAGGCCAGTTTTATCATACTCCCACAAGTAAGATGTGACCCAAGGTCGGGTCAGAAAGTGGGGGTTGAAAAGCCAGCGCCCAAGAGGTGAGCACTCTGACCATCAAAAATTGCCTGGGCAGCCCCGTCGGCATTCCCCGGTAGGGGCGCCTCAAGCAGTAAGCAATTAACTTACTCCTCCCCAAAGAGGGGAGGCAAAGCCTGGGAGGGTGCACCTCCTAGAACTGCACAGGACAATCCCATAGACCGGCGTAAATCAAGCCCCGAAGGCCAAGACAATACCAGTCTATGGGGTGCAGTATCCATCGGAACAGATACTACACTTTGATCTTACGTGTGAGTAGGTTTTTATTTACTCCTCCCCAGGAGTTAGGCACAAGGCCAGTTTTATCTTACTCCCACAAGTAAGATGTGACCCAAGATCGGGTCGAGAAAGTGGGGTTTGAAAAGCCAGCGCTCGAGAGGTGAGCACTCTGGCCATTTAAAAATTACCTGGACAGCCCCGTCGGCATTCTCCGGTAGGGGCGCCTCAGACAGTAAGCAATAAACTTACTCCTCCCCAAAGAGGGGAGGCAAAGCCTGGGAGGGTGGACCTCCTAGAACTGCACAGGACAGGCGTGCAGTATCCATCGGAACAGATACTACACTTTGATCTTAGCCAAAAGGCCAAGAAGCCCAGATTAGGACCCACGTTGAGTAGGTGTTCCCTGCCTGAGCATGGCGCACTCAGTTCTTTGTTCTGTTGGACCTCATCCGAGTTGTCCCCCTATTGCCTCTTAGCAAGTTGAGCGAGTGAGATCTGCCCCCCCCCCCCTTTTATTTTTTCGGTAATAGAGATCCTCCGAGATGCCCACTCACCACTTTTATTTTCGTCCTTAGCCTCCTCAAATTGTTTTTTTTTTAATTTTAATCTTGGAAGGACACAATCCACTCCCAAACTCCACCCCTATTTCATTTCCTCCCACTTAAGTCATGCTCCCATTTAGAGATCGACATGATTGTTTTTCGGTTCATAAATCCGGAAAAAAGTGGGCGGTCTGTTTTCAGAAAAGAGTGGGTGTGTCTTACTAACCTTTCTTTTTATTTGGTGCTTTTTTGTTTTTCTCTGTTTTGTGGTGTTATTGTTGTTCCACTCTCCACCATTTTTTGATGAAATTGTAATATATATATATATATATATATATATATATATATATATGTATTGTAAATAAAATGAATTGAAACCCATTGGATACATTTTGAGTAGTCCATAGAGTAAATGTGGTATTGTGATGACCGTGAAAGTGATGGACAAATGTTGGAAGAATGAAAGCAACGGTGCTTGGACGACAAGGTCAAAATGCACCAAGTTAAAAGTAAGATGGACAGTCTATAGTCAACGAGCCCCTCACTCCTTAAACTTTTGTGCTTAATTTGTAAACGAAAATGATTTTTATTTGTGAATAAATAATTCTAATTGCAATAGCTGCTCTGTCCTCGGTCAAAGAAAAAAAAGAAGAAATTGTCCCAATCCGGAGTGCTCCTCTTTGGGGAGTTCGATTTTACCCACATTAAAAAACAACAACTTGTTTCTAACTTTAAATATGGACTGAGACATGAGGTCAGTTTAATGGATAAGGGTTGAGCAGTGATTTTTAAACGGTTGGAGCTGATCCTTGGTTGTCTCGATAATACCCAAACTGGTGAAGCCTCTCACCCAAGGCTTCAGAAGTTAACAACTCCCATTCCTCTCCCCTCTCGGTTTAGTGGATGAGGTGCTGCATGGGGAGTTATCCGTCTCTATTTCTTCCCAACCAGTCTTAGTATATATCGTTGTGTTATTTTACTTTGTGCAACAAAAGAATCTTCTTCGGGTAAAAGCAGTAAATTCGTATCAATCAACACGGTACAACTTTGTTGACCATCTTGATTCTGTTGTCGGCATTCATAATGGTTGCCAAAATCCCTAAGTGAAAGTGACTCTATAGAACCGACTGGATTTGAACCTGGCACATTCAGGTCGTCAGTCCGTGTCGTTATCCACTTAATCACTATCACTTTCAGGTGATATCGAAATAATATCAACTGAAATAGGAAACAAATCGCATTTTTCTTTCCTGTGTGTGTGTGTGTATATATATATATATATATATATATATATATATATATAAATAAAAGTTGAGATCAACAAAATTAGAACACTATTTATATCAGTTCCAAGAATTCAAACACAACGATTATTTGGCGTACGATTATTTCCAGGACAATTTGGAAAATTCATTTTGTGTTATACTTTTGCTGACTCTAAATAGTAGTCTTCATCAGCGCCTTTTTATTATATATATATATATATATATATATATATATATATATATATATATATATATATGTAAGCAACTATGTGTGTGTGTGTGTCCGCGCATCAGTTATCAATTGTTGATCTTCGAGCAAAACGAATGACTTATTTGGAATTAATAGTGTTTAAATTTGCAAATAAATAGGGGCAAACAAAAGAGAACAAAACAAAAAGCCGGTCAGCTGAAAAAGAGAAGCTGGCACTTAACATCACACACACCACCACCACCAGACACACACACGTGCGCACGCTCAGGTAGGATGTGACGCAAGGTTTGTTTCATGTAGGCGACCCAAACCCCTTTCCATGGTCAGGATCATGACCCCTTCCTCATCTCTTTAGCATTCCCTTCCCCCATTTTGGGTGGTTCCAGAATACCCGGAATCAAAATAGATCGATCGATCGCTATTTAGGTTTTCAAAAAATCACAACAATCTATATAATAAAATTGTTAGACAGATTACCGTCTGTCTGTAGTAATTCACGTTCAAACGTACATTTTTAAATTAACACTTTTTAAAGTAAAACAAAAAAAATTATTAATGTAATGACCAAACGATATCAAACGTAATTACATTAAACTTCACAAAAAATCCGATTTATAAAAAAGTGAAAGTACAGTAAACAAAATTGTTTTAAAATGTATTCCTTGGTACGATGTCGATTTCGTTGTTAAAGCAAGAACGAAACAATTCATTGGATTATCTTTTCACAAGATGTAAATCTTTTCTTATAAACTAATGATTAAAAGATAAAACAAAAAGGGGTAGGGGTTTCTATGAGCGAAACAAAAGTGAAAGTAAAAAGACCAACCCTCCCGGGGGGCGGGGGAACAACGCCGGGTATTGATTTACTCCTCTCCAGGAGTTAGGCACAAGGCCAGTTTTTTTTTTTTTATCTTACTCCCACAAGTAAGATGTGACCCAAGGTCGGGTCGGGAAAGCGGGGTTTAAAAATTGCCTGGGCAGCCCCGTCGGCATTCCCCGGTAGGGGCGCCTCAGGCAGTAAGCAATAAACTTACTCCTCCCCAAAGAGGGGAGGCAAAGCCTGGGAAGGTGGACCTCCCAGAACTGCACAGGACAGACCCATTGACCGGCGTAAATCAAGACCCGAAGGCCAAGACAACACCAGTATGGGGTGCAGTATCCATCGGAACAGATACTACACTTTGATCTTAGCCAAACGCCGGGTAGATAATAACAAACAGAAAATATAAAGAACTTTTTTGTTCTTCTTTTTCTTTCCTTAATTTCTTCTAAATTTTATTTGTAGCCGATGCCTGGCCTTTACTTACCCTGGTAAGTCTATCCATTAATTACTCATGTGAAATGTCTTTCCTGTGAAAATGTTAGTTGTGTTGCATATTACAGGGGAAGTTCGACACAAGGTCAGGTGTGGTTTTGAAAAGCCGGCGCACTTAAGATAAACGCACTCTGGCTGACAAAAAAAAAGCCTGAGCAGCTTCATCGGCATTCCCCGGTAGGGGCGCCTCATGCGATTAGCAACAAACTAACCCCTTCCCAGGGCGAAGGTAAAGCCTGGGAGGGTGGACCTCTTAGCACTGAACAGAACCATACTCCAGCCCGACAGCAACAAAGCAACTGTTGGACTGATTAGTGTTGCATTTTACGAGAAACATTTTTTCTTAAGTAATTTAAAAACAATAACAACGACAGATTGATCTTTAGCGCCCCCCCCCCCTCCCAAGTTACCAGACCCCCCCCCCCCTCAAATAAACTCAATATTTGTTGTGTTTCGGAATTTATTTTAGATGAGGATTGTTAATTTCTATCATTTCGATTATTCGGACTACTATTCTTGTATTGATTAATATTTTCACAACGTTTCGGCCGGTGTAACCTCTGACCTTCTTTGGGTGCATTTTTCTTCAAACTTGGAAATCTTTAAGTCGAACACCTATACGGAATTTTCAGGGTTCAGTTCGAAATTCAGTAGGTTCTAGAGTAGGAAAAGGTGCACCTCAAAGTTACATCGGCCGAAACGTTGTAAAAATTTTCAATTAAGATGAGAATAGTAGTCCGAATAATCCAACTCAAAATCTGTTGTTTGTTTTTGTTTGTTTTCGAAAATGTATGTCGTGTTATTGTTTAATGTATTTAACAGTGCATACTTGTTCATTTTCTCCATATTTACCTGCTCTCCTAAATTGAGCAAAGTTAGACACAGTCGATGTTTATTGCGTGTCTATGTTTCTCTCTTTTTTTTCTTTCAATTTTCTTATCTTTTTGTTTTTCTTGAGGATGAGGCATCCTGCCGGATGCTAGATATCCAGCCGCTAATTCAGAGACTTTAACCGAGAGATCTTTTTAAAGTTCTAACTGTTCCTTCAAGCACAATTGTTTGGGTATCTCTTGCACTTGGTTCAACGGGTATATTCGACAGAACTTGTGTGTGTGTGTGTGTGTGTGTGTGTGTGTGTGTGTGTGTGTGTGTGGAGGCAATCCCGCTCTTTAAAAAGGGACAATCTGGGTTAGGACAAAAAATAAGAATTGCCTCAATATAGAAGAATTTCTCCTCTGATCGAGCACAGAACAGATACTACACGTTAATCATTTTGTTTCACTCGAAGCAAGCATCGCCACCGCATTAAAGAAAACGCGCGGAACTTGTATAAGACTGAATGTTTTGTTTCAATGTGACGACCGTTGAGATCCTTACACATGTCTTCATCGTTGATGTCTGTCTGTTTATCTATTTTACGCTCAGAAGGAAAGCAAAAATCCCCTATAACCATAGAAGTTAATTTGGGCTACCAATATAGCACACAGTTTAGAGTTCTACGCACTCTCTCGTCATATATTAAAAAAATAACTTTCACTTTCGAACGCAAACATTGCACACACTCGCGCGTATCTGTGTTCTGTGTACGCGTGTTTGTGTGTGTGTGTGTGCAGTTTGATGGGATTTTTCGTGGTTCGAATCCATTAACCGGGTTTTCGACCAATGCACATTTTAATTTCTCATATTTTTTTAATCATTCTGTCTACTTAATTGGCCTATTATCACAATTTTAAAAGTAACATTAAAAACTCAATATATATATATTTTTTTTAAGTGTTTTTTAGGGGGCCTTTTCTGTATAACGTGTCGATGCAGGCGCTGATGAAGAGACTTTTGGACAATCTTTAAAAATTATTTTTAAAAGTATAAATAAAATAAAGTATTTCCAAAATGTTTTGGAAACAATTATACGTCAAGATGGACTTGTTGTTGGAACTCTAGGAACGCAAAATGTAATGACTTGATCCTTTATATATATATATATATATATATATATATATATATATATATATGAGAGAGAGAGAGAGAGAGAGAGAGAGAGAGAGAGAGAGAGAGAGAGAGAGAGAGAGAGAGATAATATTACCATCAATTTTTCTTGCCGCTTCACGGGGACAAGTTTTACACAAGGCTATGGGTGTCCAGTATCTTGCAGCGACCATGAAAAAAAACATGACCCCCCCTCCTTCAAACACAGCCGACTCAATACAACATGTGAAAATGAATATAAGAAGGTGTTACTATTTACATGTTTCAGGCCATTCTCGTCACCTTGATAGTCGTAATTAACGAAGTTCGGCCGTTGTACTTCTCGGCCTTCTTCAGGTGGCGTTTGTTGAAGTCGGAATTAATTGTGAACTACCACGCACAAGGGTAGATTGTTCTCATTACGTGCCCCAAGCTTTTTCGCATCTCATATCAGTTGAAAAATTGTTTAATTGATTAGTAACTAGTAGGCACACCCGACGTTGCCCGGGAATGAGTGATGACCAATGTGTAGTTTTGCTCCCAACCCCAACCCCCTAAATTGACATTTTCTATCATTTTCAATGTTGAAGTTATAAATAAAATAAGTCGTTGTTATAGCTGTTTATAGGAAATTTGGCGCGAATATTATTGTCAAAACCCCTAGTACAAAATTAATACACCAAATGGATTGCTCAGGAAATTTTACTCGAGGAAAATTGTTTGCTCTTGGTCTAGTGTTTTGTTTTCACTTGTATCCCCGAACAGAAAGACATACATATACATAGACAGAGAACTGTGTCCGGCGCATGGTATTGCACTCTCCTATAGGGAGGCACTGTAGGCCCTTTTTCTTTAGTGTGATAGGGAAAGTGTTTCTTGTTAGAGGCTGGCCCCGTTTTAATTAATTACCAGCGAGGCTGAGCAACGAATGGCAATGGTCAGGTATTTTTTTTATTTTAATTTTATTATTATTCGCCTCCCCAGGAGAAGGAAAAAAAGTTTAACAAAAATTCGGTGTAAAGTGAAAGAAGTACAGCCCCTTCTATTTGTCTTCCTCCCACAAGGTAACATGTGACACAAGGTCGGGAAAGTGGGATTTGAAAAACTAGCGCTCGAGAATTTGAGCGCTCTGGTCATTAAAAATTGCCTGGGCAGCCCCGTCGGCATTCCCCGGTAGGGGCGCCTTAGGCGATTAGCAATAAACTAACCCCTTCTCAAAGGGTGAGAAGGCAAAGCCTGGGAGGGTACACCCCCTAGAACTGCACAGGACGGACAACCGATAGACTGGCGTAAATCAAGACCCGAAGACCCGGACAATACCGGTCTATAGGGTAGGGTATCCCCTTTGTAGGTACTCACCACAATATGATCTTACTCCCCTCGGCACCCCGTGCTTATGCACAAACCATGACTCTCCTCTTTTAGTGCAATGGGTCCGATGGGAGCTGAATGCAGAGGACACCTTTTTCTATTTTTTTTTTTTTGGTGTGGGGGGGAGGGTATAGAGAAATTAAATAAGATAAAAATAATAATACAATAAATGTATAAACAATGAAGACCCCTGGACCTACGTTTGGAATTTTAGATTAACGTGGCGCCCTACGTATAATAATTTCAAGGTAAGTAAGTAGACTCACCTCCGCAAATGGTACCTTTGAAATTCCACGGAATTCAATAGAGGTAATGCGCGTAGGTAGGTAGATATTTAAATAATATTTTTCTTTTCTTTTAATATAAATGCTTATGATGACACAAAATAATAATTTAAAAAAACAACAACAACTTAATGCTTGCATAATATTTTATTTCACTTTTTTTTAAAGTTCCGGGATAAAATAGTCAAGTGGTCCTTTCTTTCCATTTTTAAGCGCCTCGAATATAGACGACGTGAAGATGTTATTGTATCAAACTATTTTTAAGTACCGGTTGACAGAGTGACGTAGGTAGGTAGGTAGGTAGGTAGGTAGGTAATATTTGCTTGCTTTCCAAGATATGGCACAAGGCCGGAAGATGGGTCGGGTACAAAAATAGCCGCAAACGAACCCGTCAGCATTCCCCGATAGGGGCGCCTCGGGCGATTGGCAATAAACTAACTCAATTCCAGAAGGAGGCGGTAATGCCTGGGAGAGTGCACTTCCTCTGACCGAATCGAACCATATCTCATTCAAACGAACTCCTTGGAAAAAGATGCCAAGGTTTACCCCGGTTAAACAATTCAGCTTAAATATTTCGACTGAGTTCGAAGATTTCGGTTGGGGTTCAAATCCCGATATAGGAGCGAACAAAACAATACAGCGTAAAGAATTATTTGTTTTTAAGACCAATTTCTTTTAATAGCAGCCGCTAAATGTGAGGAGAAAGAAGTTGAAGTATACGATAGTTATATTCAAGTTTATAAGTAAGTGACAACCGAACGGATTTTTTATTGAAAAAGTTAACAAAATCCTTTGAAGATATTAATAAAAATAAAAAGAAAGAAAAGCAAGAAAAAAAGACTTACGTTAAGTTTTGTTTGTTTGTCGTGTTGTTGTTTTATGTTTTTGTTGATGTTTTTGTTTTTTTAATCCACTGGAACCAAAAATCCGATGTAATGTTTTGAATTAGTTTTCCTTTTCTTTTCTTTTTTCTTTCTTTTTTCAAATAATCTGTGTCAGCATTTTATCCATGCTTTTCTTTTCTTATCTTTTTTTTTCCGAAAAAAAAAAAATTAAAAAAATAAAACAAATAGAATCAAGTAAAGTTAAAAGTAACAATCAGATGAGACGCGCATATAAGTAAAAATGTGCGCGCCAATACCGCCCGTAAAGTGCGTGTTAGTGTTGTTGCTAAAAAAACAACAACAGTTTAATAATAATTTAAAAAGAAATAACTTCGTAAGCCTTTTGTTTTTTTTGTATTTAAAATTTTACCAGCAGTCTAATTATTTATCAATAATAAATAAATAAATAAATAACGCTACTAATAAGTTTCCGCGCTCTCCGGAGCGTCACTTTAACATTAGTTGCTCTTCTGAACCGACTAACTTGACTGGCTGCTGCGCTGAGCTCGGCGTTCCAGCTCGCCGTAACAATTTCCGTATCATCTATAACGTAAGAAGAAGACCGGGAACCTCCCACTACTTCATTATACTACACACACTTTCTCTCTTCGCCCTTTTTTCCCACTACTGCCCTCCTACCCTGTCTATATCACATTTATGCCATGCACTTTTCTTTCTTTCGCTTGCATCACCCCCTTTCTCTTTATATATAAAAGATCTTCTCTTTCCTTCATCTCCTTTCCGTGTTTACAGCGACAGCGCCGCGTTACGTCCAGATCCATTGATGAAATTCGGCGTCGGGATCTTTTATTTCTGTGTAAAAGCTTTTCCTTTTCTTTTTTGCCGTCAATTTCAAATCTGCGAAAAATAAAAGTCTTTTTTCACCTCACCCCCCCTCTCTCTCTCTCTCTCTCTCTCTCACGCACGAGTTATATACATACATATGTGTGTGTATTATATATATATATATATATATATATATATACATATATAATGTGTGTGTGCGTGCTTATATATGTGTGCATTATAAAAATATATGTATTGCAAGTAAGCTACACATGAACGCTTCTGTGTTGCTTACTTGCCATAAATATATTTTCATACTAAGTGTTACTCACGTATTGAGTACTGTTAAAGTAAATGCTGAAAATATATATACGTAATATTATGTTACTTTATAATATTATATGTATATATATATATATATATATATATATATATATATATATATATATATATATGTGTGTGTGTGTGTGTGTGTGTGTGCATGCTCACGCGATGTGACATAGAAATGCTCAGGTTGGTGTCTGAAGGTGCAGTAAACTCTCATGAAGAGATGTCCTCTTCATCCTTCGTGACGTCACATCTGTGACGCCGGTGGCTTCCAATGATGTAGACTGGCTTTTCTTTTGGGGCTTGGGCTGCAGTCTTTTAGGGAGTGATTAATTCTAGGCAAAACCTCCATTTCCTCACATAAACAAAGTTTCACACACAAGAAATGCTTGAAAACTTTTATCAGTCAAATAAGCAATGTCATGTGTGTTCAAACCGCCATCAGCCTGTGTGTGTGTGTATATGTGTGGTAGTAGAGGCTCCAGGCGTTGCCAGGGAAATAAAATGGCTCTTAGAACGAAAGCAAAAATGTAGCATAGAGATTTGTTATTTTAAATAGTTAAAATTGCAAACAGTAAAAAACATGTTAAAATTCAGTGCTCGGATTAAATAGTAATTCCCATCATTGGATTGTGCATTAAATCTTACCCCAGAAAAGTCGTGTTTAGTTTTATTACAGGGATTTGTTCCTATTTACTTGCCTCCCCACGAGGACAGAGTAAGACAGAAGGTCGGTTTTTAATGTGGAGAAAATTTATATACGGCTATAATCACATTAACATACCGATTATCTTTAAATTACTGTAGTTGCAAGACGTTCACCCTCGTCTGTATTGAATGGCTGACCAGGTGGTGTATGTCAGAGGATAACAACCCCTTCACGAGGCCTTTCGTGCCAATAAACTAATGTCATCAACCTATTGCGGACTCGCAACTGCAAGTAGAGATTATCCTCTATATAATGTTTACTTTTCTCAATGTGAGAAAACGTGAGTTCATAGTGCACAACGTAGGTGTAAAAAAGAGAAGAACAACAATGGGTTTAATCCAAGGCGATCCATAATACAGGCCTAGCAAACATGCGGCTGGGGTCCACGACTGGGGCGGACATGTGAAGACCAAAATTACTACTAAATAATGATTACAGAGAAAAGTTTTAGTAAAACATTTCTAAGTAATGTCCAGTAATTAGCATCTATACATATTATTAGGAAGCAGCTTACAATAATTGATTTATTTCCATCAAATCAAATGTAAAAAATACAAAAGTATAAAAGAACTAAATTCACAAAAAATCACTTCATTCACTATAAATTAGACACATTTTTGATATTTCAAAAATCACAAATCAATTTGTTTATATTGACTACTTGATTACAGAAAATATAATGATATAATACAATCAGAAAGCAAATTCAACATTTTACAAAATCAAATACCCTATGAACAAAATAATGTTCGGAAAAAACAATTTTGATAAGTTTTACAAAATTTGTTATGTTTGTTACATATACAATTTGTTTTTACAGAAAATGAAGAAAATGCTTATTTCTTCATGATACAGTCTTAATAATAAAATTAACTTACATTAACAGGAACATAAAACCAATAAAATATATGTAAAAAAGGGGGGAAATGTAAAACATATATGATAACTGCTTGGAAAATTATGTATTAAAACAAAAAAATGAGATTCTACTTTTTTTAGGTGATTATGTGTGAACACCCTGAAAAAGTTAGCAGAAAGAAGAAAAAACAATTGGTCTAGAATTTAGCATGAGGGATCAGTTTCGCATATAAATTTAACGTAAAATATCCGCCATTTCCGGGCTATTCTAGCGTTTTACGGCAATTAACCAATTTCTACTTTTCTTAGGCGATTATGTGTCATTTTACCACCTTGCCACTCAAACTTATGGTTATTCGTAAAAATCTTTTAGTTAACGGCTCTATAAAAACTAAAATGGCCCGGAAATAGGGGATCATTTTACGTTAATTTTATATACGAAACCAATACCTACTCTAAATTGTTAAATAATTGTTAATTTGTTTTTTCTTCTTTCCGTCAAATTTTTCAGGGTGTTCACACGTAATCGCCTAAACAAAGTAGAAACTCGTTTTTTCAGATTTAAGTAACAGAACAGAGCACGAATATCTCCCATTATTCAATAGTCAAAAAAGAGTTATTGTTGCTAAAAAAAAAAACGTAACTAAAAAAAGAGCTTATTAAAAAATAAATAAAAAACTTTGTCAGGCAAAAATCAATTTTATCCAACAATTGGACGAATACAGATCGAAATAGACAATCTAATTCAACAGTCTCTAAAGAAGCTTAAAAAGTATTTAAACTTGTTAATTGAATTTTACTTGAGTGATTGATTCCCTTCAGATAAAATAATTATCATAATTAAAATCTTATATCAGTTTCTGATATGCATCATTTCAATATGAAAAGAGAGCATGGGTTTATATTATCCAATATATTTTTCAAAAATTATTGTTTGTTTGATTCAATTAAGGCAATTAAAAAACCAGCACTAAAAGTTTTGAAATTATTTAAAAATATTATTTATAAAATAAAAATGTTTATACAATTCTTATGACAACAGAATCAGTATTGATAATGCATAATTTTCCAAGCAGCTATTAGATATATTTTATATTTCCCTCCTTTTTATTGATGTTATGTTCTTGTTAATGTAAGTTGATTTTATTATTAAGACTGTGTATCATGAAGAAATAAGCATTTTCTTCATCTTCTGTAAAAACAAATTGTATATGTAACAAACATCACAAATTTTGTAAAACTCATCAAAAGTGTTTCTCTGAACATTATTTTGTTCATAAAGTATTTGAATTTGTAAAATGTTGAATTTGCTTTCTGATTGTATTATATCATTATATTTTCTGTAATCAAGAAGTCAATATAAACAAATTGATTTGTGATTTTTTTAAATATCAAAAATGTGTCTAATTTATGATGAATAAAGTGATTTTTTGTGAATTTAGTTCTTTTATATTTTTGTATTTTTTACATTTGATTTGATGGAAATAAATCAATTATTATAAGCTGCTTCCTAATAATATGTACAGTTACTAATTACTGGACATTACTTAGAAATGTTTTACTAAAACTTTTCTCTGTAATCATTATTTAGTAGTAATTTTGGTCTTCACATGTCCGCCCCAATCGTGGACCCCAGCCGCATGTTTGCTAGGCCTGTATTATGGATCGCCTTGGTTTAATCACATCCTCAAATCCTAACTGTAGTTCTGGACAGAAGAAAAATAGCGTTACATTGAGATTCGTTTATTGCTGGAAAGGTGTTCATGTAAAATAGTGTAGGGTGTTCATCGGTCCACACGAGGACAGAGTAAGAGACAAGGTTAGTTTTTAATGTCGGGAAAATCCAGCTCCCCCCAAAAAGAGCAATCTGGATTGGAATAAAAATTAAAATTGCTTTGGTCTAGAAGGATTTCTCTTTCACTGACCGAGAGTAGAACAGATGAAGTGTAGTATCAGAACAGATACTACACTTTTCTCCTTACCAAAAGGTTAACAATCATGTCGTGCAATGGCTCATGTTCTTTTATGGTTTATTCTTTATTATTCTCATGAATTTCTCTCACGACATAATCACGTTGACACACCGGTTCTCATTAGATCACCGATGTTAAGCAATGTTGAGCTTGGTCAGTACTAGATGGGTGACCATTTGGGACTACCATGTGCTGTATGCGGGAGGATTACAAGACTATCCCTGCAAAAACTAAAGTCAACAAACTGATCGAAGACTAACAATTATTTAGGAGATCACTTTTGGGAGAGCCGGTTTTAGGGAAACATTTTTAGGAAAACAGTTTTAGGGGATATACAAGTCTAAGAGAGCGGGACAAAAATGTTATTTAGTTAACAAAATGATGAGTACAAAGGCACAAGTTCACAAAAGAGATATTTTGTAATGTTTAAAAGTGGAGGTTTACATAGGAAACCAAAAAATGCTTGTTCATAGTTTAAGTATCCAGGAAGCCTGAATCAATAATTTATGGTCAGTGAATTATCCACAGGACAGAAAAGTCTAATTCAAAACTTTTCCACTCAATTACAAAAATTACATTTGATTGAAAGTTATTTGTAAGAGTTATTTGTAAGAGTTAGTGTGCATTTGATACGTATGCAGTTTTCAGAAAGTTCAGTGAGAAATATTAAGAGTGTTAAAATGAATGTTTATACATTTGTTTTAGTGAGTGTGTATCGGCGTGTGACAGTGCGAGATGATAAGTCATTGTGTGCATGTCGCTTTATTGTGAGAGAGCGTATGCGTATGACTGTGTGTGTATGAGTTGAGAAATGTATTTAGCTTTCCCAAGCCCAACAGTGGGTAAGGAAAGCTTAGCGTAATATAGACGTTAGCTCTGTTCTGGATTTTGGCTCAACTAGTTGATTGAGAAAATATCTGGCTCAGGATAAATCAAAAAGGAAAATTCGAAAATTTCACAGAGAAATTTGCTCAAAATATATTTATTTGTTTTTATTAATTTAGGCAGAGGTAAGCGCGGAGTCATATGCGCACAGACAATTTTGAGCACTTTAAATTTGTGCCCCAAAGGGTAAACTTTCGCCGCCACAGTCTTCCATATGATGTCAATGTGAGAAAACATGAGGTTGTAGTGCATAACTTACATGATAAGAATATATTAATGCGTGTGCATGTACATATCTGTGTATACATATTTATATGTGGATGTGCGTACATGCATGTATCTGCATGTGTACTTCTTGTTTAATCATAGATTATCATGTTCTCTCTATTTCAATCGCACAATCGATAAGCTTTATTTCTATTTATCTATCGTAGGCTTTTCCAATTGATCTAACAATGAAACAGACGCGTGAGAAACTTGTTGACGTTCATATATAACTCTATCATCTGTTTATCTATATAGCTTCGCACTTAATTATTGCCTTTGTTATTGTTATTGGCGATAAAGACAGCTGGATGTATTCTTATGGTGATGCATTTAGCATATCACCATAAGATAGTCGAATACGTTCAGCTGTCTTTATCGCCAAAAACATTTAAGTGCGATAAAATATCATTGTATTTCAGTCGAGGTTTCTTGGCCTATCGGTAAGGGTCTGAACTGCAGTCTCTGTGGTCTTGAATCTCATTAAAGTCGGTCACACTGATGAGCCGTATTGAAGACGAAACATGTGTCTTAGAATTTAGTATATTTTACAAATGAAAAAATAAAATCTGTTAGATGCAAACAATAATCTATCCAATTATGTCTCTCAGTTTTACTTATCTATCTTTATCAGCTTTACTTACATACATATATTAAACAGCCATATCTATCAGCTTTAATCAGCTCTCTCTCTCTCTCTCTCTCTCTCTCTATATATATATATATATATATATATATATATATATATATATATAATCAGTTATATCTATCTTAGCCCTTTTTATTTATCTTAGCTCTATCTATCTTAATCAACTCTATATATCTATCTTACTCCTATCTATTTATCTATCGGTCATATATCCAAATGAATAAATGCGAAATATATTACCATCAAAACAGCTCACTGTTATTTAAATCAATAACACAACACAGTCTTTTGAAATACTGCATATATAGTAGAGAACACAGACTCAACACACAACTATCTGTATGCCTAATTTGCATAACTATTTTTTAACAGTTTGTAATAAATTAATGTTTGGTGTTATTCATTTGTAATTTTATTGTTTTTTTACCCCATATATATGCAATAGTTTTGTCGATATTAATAGTAATTAACTAAAGTGATTTAATAAAAAAAATGATAAATTATGAAAACCTTTTTTGAAATGTTATGCTCATTAATTTTCAAGGGAGTTAATTTAAATGAAAACAGTTTTTGAAATTACAATAGATTTATATAAAAGATTTGTAATATAAGTTATACATCATTTAAAAAGAATACTTAGAGCTAGATTAACAGCCACTGGGCGGCGGTAGTTTCTTTCTTATATATCTTAATCAGCTTTATCAACATGTATTAGTCAGTAATATGTATCTATTAATCTTAGACAGGTCTACCTATCTATTTATCAATCTATCTTAGTTAGTCCTATATATCTAACAATCTACCGGCGTCTGTCCTATTTATCTTTTTGTCCCAATCTACCCTATATATGAACATATCTTAGTCAATACTCTCTCCAGGCTCTGTATTTATATAAGAAATACATTCGATATAGATATCACTAAGAATACGAGCAGGAAAGTTGAAGCAAGTGTCCGTGAATCATGAATGTTTGTTCTTTCTGATGTGTTAGGGAGCAGTAGAAGCACCACGTGCTCATGCAAATGAGATTGCCCCAAGCTGGAGCCCCCAACCCCTTCCCTAATCGCACGCATGCAACTAAAGAGTCATTACTTGTGAAAGAGGTTATTAAGCTGGAACATAGGGTTCTAAGTAGTTCACACCAGCTAGATGGCCGATATGCTAGCTAAAATAACCACCCATTATCTGGGTAAACTCTCATCCATTTTCTTGAAGTTTGGTTTATTTAACAGTCTCATTTGAATAAAGATCAAGAGAAACTCATTTTTTCACAAGCTATTTCGGCACTATGGCTTCGAATATATCCCAAATAAATACTGTTGTTTGACGGACCAGATTCAAGACAGTTGTTAAATTGATAGGGAAGGTGGAGTTGATATGTCAGCTTAGCGGATTGAATTACATGCATGATCCTGATGTGGTTAACGAATGGTATATAGGCAGTGTATCAACAGCTGAATGAAGAGAAAAGTGGTGACTACAGTTGCATAAAAGAAGCCTTATCTACAGCCATCACTGTTGACTCCTTTGCAGCTGACAAAGAATTCACAGCATGCTGCTTATGCCTGAACAAACATTGACAGATTCTATTATCTGTCAATTTTTTGCGGGGGTGGGGGCATAACTGCATAAACCTGCAGTACTTTTTTTTGCAGTATGTCAGAACGTAGGTTTACAGTAAGGGCTTAATATGTGCTTTCATTGCTGGTTTACCCAAAAATACTGAGCCGCTCCTTTGGACTTCCTCTGGAATGGATAGCATGAATATCTTGCAGTTACTGGCTCATGCTAGAAGAATATTAAAGGAATTGGGGTTTAGGCTTAATGTGACACCACTTATCATCTGGTTCGTCGTCAATGCTATGGTTGCACAATATGAAAGCATCAAAAAGGCTGTACATAGATGATACATTCATTAACAAGAGTGTGTGCACTGCAGCACATGTAAAAGCATATCTTGAGTGGTTTGAATTGATGAATAAAGAGTCAGAACGACTACAGATTAGCACCCTCCATGCTGTGATTGTATGTTACAATAAACTTCCATGGAGACAGAAATGAAGTAGTAAACTCTTAACGATGCCTGGCGCATCTTTGGAGCATCTTTTCTGCTTGCAGAAAATTGACCAGGCACTTACCAGCGTGTGTCTCGCTCTGTGTCACAACCACATTTGTGAAGCGACATGGTAACATGTTAATGATCGGTGGGATAATGAAGTGCAAGACACTCTCTTAACTCAGATACTGAAAGACATGACAACCCCAGAGGCACAGATGGATTTGACACCTGGCGATGATGCACACTTGTTGAACTCCAGCAATATTGTGGAAAGCAGCAGGTTCATAGTTAAAGATGCCATCTGGTTGTGTCTGACGGGCAAAAGTAATGACGTCAATTCAGCTGATCTCGATGCATTGCTGAGAGGCATCAACTTGACACTAGGGTAGAAGGCGATGGTGAGCCACCGTCAGCATCGCTGGGTTTCTAACACATTTTATGAGAAGATGAGGGTGCACACTAAGGTGGCATCAGGGATATTAATAAGGTATTGGCTCAGCATGAATTGTCTGCAGAATATTGGCTTAAAATTGACACAGCACTCATCAAATCTCATGCAAAAATGGGCCGATCAACTCACATTGACAGCTGGATGAAATTTAGAAGGAAAAACAACCCATGAACCGGTGTGCACTGTGTTCATAGAAGATCTGCATTTCGTTTACATATGTACCATTTAGAATGAATATCCTGGCATGTAATGCACACTATACACTGTGACAAGTTAGCCTTGATGTGTCTAAGGCAGCTGTTTGGGTGGTAGTCTGAGACTGTTAGGAGTGTCAGTTCATAGATCTAACTCCAGTGCATTAGAAGGCTGTTAGACTGGATGTATGTGAGAATTGGAGCAGAGTTTGAATGAACCTGACCCAGTTTGGAGGCTAGTGCTACCTAATGTGAATAGACTGCAAGCCTAGTCGACTTTCCATCTTAGTGCTGTTGTTGCACCAGAACCACTCAGAAAATCAGAATCAGTCCGACAGTGGCTTTGTTGCTGTCTGGCTGAAGTCTGGTTCTGTTCAGTCCTAGGAAGTCCATCCGTGAGGGGCTTAGTGTAGTAGCCATCATGTGGGTCCACGAGGCAAACAATTGAGGGTCACGTCATGTTTCGTTCATCAAGGACTGAACCCAGAGCGTTCCACTTACAAGATAGAATCTTGTTATTTTTGTACGATGACAAGAGTTCACTTATGCAAATGAGCATTGTTTTGCATGAGCCAATTCTAGTTAAAATAAAAAGAGTAGAAACTTTCCCCTCGGGGCGAAACGCAAAGTTGACGTGATGAGTTGGGACCACGTCGAGTGTTCAGTGAGAGAAAGAGAGAAAAAAATGAGTTGACGTTGTTTGTGTCTGTTACTTGATTTATGAGATTCGTGTTTTGGAGAATTGTTAATAACAATTCGAGAGTCAAACTTTTTATTTATTCATTTTTTTTCGACTACACTTAGTTTATTACTAATCGCCTGAGACGTCCCTACCAGGGAATGCTGACGGGGCTGCTCAGGCATTTTTGTAGGCCAGATTGCGCTTATCGTACTGTGCTGGCTTTTTAAAACCACACCTAACCTTATATCTAACTTCTTGGAGGGAAGGCAAATATACTCTCAATATCATCCGGTAGTTGAAGTAAATGTTCTTTGAAAGAGGAATGCTGAATTCTGTGGAGAAAAATGAATGAAGTTTACAAAGATCTGAGGTCCTCGAATGAGGTTCTGGTGAACCCAAGTGCCTTCAGAGGATATTAAAGAAATCTCATCATTCCATTAAGCACATTGCTGCAATGACACAATGTGCATCATGGAGGTAGTATATTGACATAATAAAACGTTAAAGAATGACAGCACCAGCTAATCTCATACACATACACATCTTCCTTTGTATTGAGATATAAGAGTTATAGTGATAAGTTTTTAGAGTGATCTCCCTTTCTCGAGTAAACTAACAAGACTCGTATAAAGGGTGTTAATGTTGTACCATTACTTGAATATTCAAATCCTGACCTTTATAAAATGGGAGATACTATCTGTGTAAAAGTGTCACATAAGCAATGCTAGATGTGATTTGAAAAAAAAAAAGGGTCAGTAATGGAGGTCTATCGCCCACATTAAATCCTTTGACTGGAGCAGATGCGACTAGTAACCATGACAGCACATCATTAGGTGGCCTGTGAAAGATTCATCAGCATCAATGTGTCCGGATAGTGACACAGCTGAAGAGGCAGCCAAACCTGCCCACCACTCCCCAAGGTGGAACAATTGAGAGAAGCAACTAGCTTCATGTTGATGTGTATGGCCCTAAGATCAGGGCTGAGTGTGGATGTCTCAAAGAAAGTGAGCAGGAAAGTGTCTGTGAATCGCATGTGTATTCTGTTTTTAACATGTAAGGGAACAGCATTGTATGGAGTACCGTTGTCATATTTGGGCTGGTGAATCTCTATTCCATTTGAGGGTTCTTGATAAGGTTAAGAAATGTATCTCTAGTTGGGTTGGTACCACCCTTCCTTCTCTACACCCTCTCTCTCGCAGACGTGATGTTGCTGGTCTCAGTCTTTTCTATAAATACTATTATGGCATGTGTTCTTCAGAATTGTCTGATCTATTCCCCGCTTCTTTTGTTCCAACTCGTTTGACTCGTTGTTATTAGTTCAGCTTATTTTTCACATAATCTTTTTACTGAGATGAGGCTTACATAAACAAATAAAATAAGCACAAATTATGAATAAAAACTCATTTAAAATGTAATTTGAATGAGTGTGACATCAACAGCTTTAATGGAAAACATAATTGATTAGTTTGTAACCTCCACAAACAGAAAGATGTATTCTTTTAATTCAAAATTTTAATTCACTTCATCTACTTGTAAGCAATCATATCGTTGAAGTATTATTTTGTTACACCCTTTTTCTTAAGTCAGGTTTTATGCTCTCTCTCTCTCTCTCCAAGTCCCTTTTAAAATATGCTAAACAACACCAAGCCACCCTCTATCTCTTTTTCTCTTTATCTGGATAACATGAGGATAAATGCTTGTCATTCAGTTTCACATGGCTAGTCTGAGCCGCTCTTGTTCTGACAGGTTAGGGGTTCAGATTTAACAGTGTGTCTGGCTGCTGTTTCTGACTGCTAGTACAGGAGTCTTAACTTTAAGGTAGTCCTAAAAGCAGCTGTTCTAACAACATTTGTATAATATCAGAGTACTTCTAGTGCCATGTCATGCATGGGGGAGCCTGCACTTATTTACGGTAGGGATTTCAGAGTCCACAACCCCGTAGATACAGATTCAGCTAATATTCTACTTGTGTGCACTTTGTTTTCGACATCCAACAAACACCCACATAGTCCAAAGCCACTCTATCAAAAGAAACATGATAATACTAAATAAAAAAAAATGAAACCAGACGCCCCACTAAAAACAAATAAATCACATCCTCCCTTGAGGCTTTCTTCAAATATCTGGGAACTTAGAAATAACCTTGATGATGTAGAATCCTTCCCCCATGTAATAACCCCCGATATCCTATTACTATGCAAAACAAATCTAAACTCCTCAATCTAAATTCATTTTGATATGCCAGTATATCTCCCACTCTGCTGTATAAACTCAGATACACATATACACAATTAGAGTCTATATCTATAACACACTTCCCTTAACAAGAGAACTTAGTCTAAAATCCGAAGATCAGGCCTACAGGTGCTTTCGATTAACCATACAATGCAGCATTAGTTACCTACATTTTCTATACTGTTCCTTCTCGAGCCAGGACTGTACCCTAATTGACTATGTCTCTAATATTATGGACCCAGCACTTTACGATGATCTGAGCACTCAAATTTATATATTTGGGGATTTTAATTTCTACTATATCAATTGGCTCTTTTTCTCAAACTCCACAGTCTAATAGCACACACAGCTTCTTGATAGCCTTACACAAACCATCACCTTCCCGACTTGCCTTCCAGATCATGAGGACCAGCAGGCCTCACTTCTCGACCTATTCCTGATGACCCTTGGCTTGTGTGACAAATGTCCATAGCCCACTTGAGAATGCTGATCACCTCGTAATAACGGTTGATATCAGCATAAATCCCTGACCCCAAACAGAAGCCCAATTTCTTAAAACAACCAGATATTTTCAACCTGCTAATTGGGAATCTTTCAGAGATGCACCTTGGACTAAAACTTTTTCTCTCCTTGCTGAACATTATGCAGACGAGGTAACTAAATGAGTTAAAACAATCTTGTCCCAATGCAGAAATTCTAAAGCTTAATTTTCCCAATGGTTCATTTCAACCTCTGCAGCTGCTGTTGCACATAATCACCAAACATTCTACCGTTTTAACTGCCACAAGTCAGCTAAAAGTAGGCAATCATTTATAGTATCAAGAAACTATTGTAGGAGTATAATGGCCGTAGTTAAGAGTAGGTAAACTGAGATGACTAGAAATTTCATTGCATCACAGAAATTAGGAACTCGCAATCTATAATAGTGTGGTGAACAATGGGGAATCAACAATTTCCCCACTATTCAACCACAATGAAGTCACTTCAATGGTAACTGATAAGACTGAACTGCTTGCCCAGCAGTTTGTCATAAACTCCACACTGGTATCTGCAAACCACCTGTCTCCATAATTTTCCAGTACGGATAGAAACCATACAAGATGATGTGATTATCATCTGTTCCCATGTTCGGGCTATAATGAAAAATTTCGACACTTCCAAAGCATGTGGAACAGATCTTATTTATGCTATAGTTATAAAGAAATGCTCTGCTGAGCTGGCCCCTGTCCTCTATAAAGTCTATAACAAATGCCTTGCAGAATCTTGCTTCCCTGCTAGCTTGAAAATTGCCTCTGTGGTACCAGTTTTCAACAGTCATCTCTGGTGGTGGTGGTGAAGTAGATAACGACGCGGACTGACGACCTGAGTGTTACAAGTTCGAATCCAGTCGTTTCTATTGCACCACTTTCACTTATGGATATTGGCAACTTTCACGTGGTAAGTACCTGATTCCAGAAAGAATCGAGGAAACCAATGCCAACAGCTGACTCAAGCCAGTCAAAAACATTGTACCAATGCGTATTTACTTGACTTTATTCTTAATTAACAATTCCATCCGGTCATGGTTGATGGAATAAGAACAATCTACTTCCATTGATCAAATAAAAGATTCAGTTCGAAATTCCATTTAGTTGACTGAGTTCGAGTCAAAACGTTGTGAGAATAACAACCAAGATGAGAACAGTAGTCCAAATAACACATCACCATCTAAAAAATTGTGAAACATGTAACACATTCGTTTAGAAAAATGGTTATCAGCTGTGATGGTTGATATGCGATTAAACAAAATAACCTAACCCATATATGATTATAATAGAAAAACAAAACATGGTGTAATGGTTAAAGCCACAAACTGTGGGCTTGACCGAGTTCAAGTTCTATTGCATCACTTTCACTTGGGGAAAGATATAAATCCATATATCCTCCCTCCAGTCATGGATGAAATAGTAGGGTAGACTGGCCTTGGTTTTTCACTTAGTCTAAGAGAAGGAATACTTTGAAATAATATCAGTCTTTCTCTGCTCATTCTGGTATTGTTTGCAGTTGTCCCAGACATCCCTTTGCCACTGGACTCAAGCCATTCTAGTTCAGAAGAGGTGTGTATATATATATATATATATATATATATATATATATATATATATATATATATAAACAAACAGATAACACCTGGTGTGGTATTAGCCCTGGACGTGCTATGCCCGCTTCCTGGCCAGGCTCCACGTCGCTTAACTTCAGTGTGTCAATGTGATTATGCATGCCGTATAGTATATATATATATATATATATATATATATATATATATATATATATATATATATATATATATAAAGCAAAGATATATATACTAGTTGATCCGACCCAACGTTGTCTTGGAGTACTTATATTTTCATTTTACACTGACCCTACGATATAACTGTAAAACCAATGTATAAATAAAAAATAAAACTATAATTTCTGAAGTAAAGTGATATTTATTTTCTAATATCAAAGTTAACAGATAGTAAATACTTGAAGAGAAGAAAACAAATATTGTAGACATTATTTTATGAATATTATTATCTTTAAATAATTCTTCCCCTGTTTATCTTTCTCCCATCTATTTTTGTCTAATATTAACATCCTAAAATCAATAGTAATATTAACATCCTAAAATCAATAGTAATATCTGTAATGAATAAAAGGATCTACACAAGTAAATCTGTAAAATAAATTATTAAAAAATCGTTTTATATTTGTTATATGAAAATAATCCAATAAATATCTCTGTACTAACAAGCCCTTTTAAGTAAGAATGCAAGATGGAGACAATGATCCGTTCTTCAGAAATAATAAAAGTCCCCCTTGTATCTTTAGAAATAAAGCAGTCAAGATAAATAATTAACCTCTTGTAGCATTTAATAGAAACAACTCTGGAAGGAAAATACTTTACTTAGTATTATGATTTTACAATTAATTTAAAGAAATAAATGGTTTAATGTTTATTGGCAGCACATGTTATTGGTTATTTGATAGACGAAATAGACAGAAAAATGTTGCAACTTTATTTTTTATTGAGGGTATAAGCTCACGATTCTGTTTCGATCAGTAAGGAAAATGTCTCCATTTTAAAAATATTTTTAGCCGGAAAAAGTATTTTCAGAGAGAAATGAAAGCAAAATGCATTATATATGTGTAAAGAATATGATGCAAGTCAGAATCAAATATCGATGCTATTTTGAATCCGACTGACTTTTCTTATATATTAAGTATAAAATATATAAACAAACTATATATATATATATATATATATATATATATATATATATATATATATATATATATATATATTATTTTAACATTAACAATCTAATTAGTGGCTTTAATTAATATTTTTCAATAAATCTATATTAATGGGAATTTGAATACTGAACATTTATGTATTTGCATACATAAATACATACTTATGAGAATAAATGTGTGAGGAAAATGGAAAGAGAGGAGAAAAAAGAAAGTATGAGAAGGCAAGAAATAGGGGGATAGAAAGAGACGGAGGGAGAGGGAGAATAAGAGAGCAGAATATCGATTTTCCTTATTACAAAGAACAGCCAGTAGTAATGATCATTTAAGTGAGCTAACTATGACTTTAAAATGAGAGGCACAGACGGATGAAGGGAGAGAGAGAGAGACAGTGAGATATAAATACAAAAACACAGAGGAAGTGACATATGGGCAAAGAGAGAAACATATAGAGAGAGATAGACATACATACACACAAACAAAAAGAAAAGTCACACATGAGAGATAGAAAGACAAAGATATATACACATAGATAAGCAGAAGATAAAACAGATTTATTATTTTCAAATGTCAGTTTTATAGGTTTCTTTTTCTGACTCGATCTGCTCCCCGTCACACACACACACACGCACAGACAGACACACACACACATATATATATATATGCAACTTAACTGCACTTCTGATACAGCATTACTTAAGTAAACGTACACACACACATATATGAATCACCTACTAGACACCATCCTCGAGTGTCTTCGGTCTCTCTGTATAAGGGTTTGTTAAGACAACCTGACATAAGGATACTTCCCCCTACAAGTAAACCCTGACCAAATATTCAAAACAACATAGTATTCGAAGCCCAAATAAGATCCCCTCGACATGGCTATACACTGGCTCATATGAGGAATGGTGCACCTTCTCTTAGTGATGTTACCTCAAGTAACAGCCCTTACCTGGATACTCCACCAGACCAGATGAACTCTTGTCCTGGAATCCGGTAAGACCAAGAGATCATAAGAAAGATATACTATAACATAATTAACTGGTCATTTGGGGGGGGGGGAGAAATTAATGTTCTTTACTTCTTTACTAACTCAACATTTGAGAGGTAGAGGAAAATCTTTATTGAACACTCGGATATCTATGTATCTCATATAGAAATCAAGTGTTAGCCCCAGAAAGAGGCCCCTTGATTTCTGAGAACTTACTGAAGTAAAATGAAAATAAAAATCTAAAAGTGTCTGTGTAGTTAAACAATGTAATGTCAGAAGTTCAGTTTAGTTGATTCACTATAAATTCCACATCACGCAGACAGTATCCATTATCTCTTGAGGCAGAAGGTGTCCACTCTATTAATAATTACCATATGAAGGTTTTGGTTATCATTCTATTATGTCTTGATGCACACGGGAAAAATCGACTTTACTTTATTATATAGAAGTAATATAGTTGTATTAGTTGTTATATTTATAAGGTGAGAGTGCTCAATATCCTGATAGGTTTGAAGACATAATCAATAGCACATTGTGACTGGCAGATTTTATAATGGAGATTGTGTGTCTGTTGCTACCTATATCACAATTCCCTTAAGTATTTACCTCTTATTTTAAGCGATTTTGTATTAACTACACCGCTTGCTTAATTTACATTCTTATAATATTCTATTCAGCATTTTATATATATATATATATTACTCAATGTCTGTGTGTGTGTTTTCTATAGAAAAAAAGGTTAGAGAATCTACATAAAATCTAAAAGTGTATTCTAATGTAAAATTCATCGGGGAAGACAATGAAAGTGTTCCCGAATCTCTAAGTGCACCCTTAAGGGGGCTATGAGGGCATAACCCCCTTAAAACTTTAATCATATTTTATTTTTATGAAATTTAAATGATATGTATGGAATTTTCTTGCAAAGACAATGGAAGTACTCTCGAATCTCTAAATGTCCTCCTAATCTAATGGAGCTATGGGTGCCGAACCTCCTTTAAAACTTCAAATATATCCTATTTTGATGAAATTTCAAACATGTGTAAACTTTTTTGGGGAAGACAATGGAAGTAGTCCTGAATCTATGTACTCCCATTTCTAAGTGACCCATAGAGACAGAACCATCTAGAAACTAATACAAATATCCTATTTTAATAAAATTTAAACTACAGGACGATGGGGTCAGTAAAAACAAGAAAGCAATATGGTGTCATGAGCATAGTTAAAAAGTACATAATAGTGGTCCTCATTCAATCCCGAGTAACGTCAGGTCTTCCTGCTAGTATATATATATATATATATAATTATTTTCACAATCAGACAACGACACAGCCCACACAAACCATGAAAACCACTGGAAGTCCTAGAGTCACCGCAGTTTGCTTAGGCTGTGTTAGTTAATAGACTTTCTTGTATGTGGCGTAGTGGCTCAGTAGCAGAATATTCACCTCGCATGCAGGTGACTCGGTTTTCGAATTCTGAGTTCGGATATGTTCTACTGATGAGTCCTTTCATGGTTTGTGTGGGTTGCGGCATTGTCTGATTGTGGAAATAATTATATATATCATCTCATATAAAAATCTAATATATATATATATATATATATATATATATATATATATATATATATATATATATATATATATATACATACACGATCCAAATACGTTTGTTGATCACTTTAAACTGCTCGTGTAAATTTAGCCGCTGATTCGCTATTTACACAGTTAAATTCCTCTCTAATTATTAACTAGTTCCCTATGGCCGAGGGTTTAAGACTCTTGACTGCAAATCAGTGGCGATTTGTGATCAGGGTTCGCGCCCGCCGACCGTTGAGAATTAGCTTCCTGCACTGAAGATTGCGTTAGCATGAAACATCGATGTCTGTAGGTATTAAATAAATAATATTTATTTATAAATATTATATATATATATATATATATATATATATATATATAGTTCACAGAATGAATGGTATGCCTAATTAACATGTTCTTTATTAAAAAATCTTATAATAATAATAATTAAACTTATTGTAATAATTACATTTCGAGTATTATTTCTAGTTTTTTATCTTCTTTTAATTATATTCAAAATAATTTTGAGGATAAATCTCAAATGAAAGCAATAGAAATAGAGAAATAAGTGTCATTTTATTACTTAGTTACATTAAGTACATTTTACAGTAAATGAGTGAATCGGTAACCAAGCATTTCCCTCTAAGATAATGCCTTATCTCGTACACAACTTCTGTTAGTCATAATAGGTTTCGAATATTTGTAATATTATTTGTTTTATTTGATTAATATATTTTTTGAATATGTGCACACAAAGAAACAAAATTAATAAATAAAAAACAAATAAGTTTATAGTTTATTTTTATATATTAGAAGTAGTAGTAGTAGTAGTAGTAGTAGTAGTAGATGTCATATTATCGAAATCTGGAGACATGTATTCTTTTATACCCTCTCTCTTCGAAATAAGATTATATTTTATATGTTATTTTTTGGTTGCTTTAATTAACAGCAACATTTAAAAAATATATATTCATACACAAAGAAAAGACAAAACCGAGGAGAGAGAAATATGTAAACATAAGTGACTGTCAGTAAACACGTTACAGAAATGATTAAAAAGTAACAAAAGGTAACGAAATAACAAAAAGTAACAAAACAACAAAAAGTAGACGAGATGCTGAAAGTAAACAACAAACATTCACTTTTTTAGTTTTTTTGATGCGTTTTATCTTCGCTTTTTTATTAATTAGTAAGATGTTTAATTTTTTTAAATATTTGTTATGAGCATAAATTCTTGTAAGGATCTTAATCATCAGGGGAAGCTGAATTTAGAATCTGAATTATGAACAATAAACAGAAACCCACAAATTTCGCTTGACTGCTATTTATCGTAGTAATTTAATTTTAAATAAAGGTTATTTAAAATAAAAAACTAATTAATAAAACAGTTTCATTTTTTACTATTTACAATCTGATTTAAAAATGATATGAACAATTTAGAGGGTGGGAAAGAATTCTTGAGAAATTATGAACTCCAATGTTAGACATGAAAGTATGAAAGTACCCCTGTGCAAAGTGTAGTATCTGTTCCGATGGATACTGCACCCCATACTGGTATTGTCTTGTCCTTCGGGGCTTGATTTACGCCGGTCAATGGGTCTGTCCTGTGCAGTTCTAGGAGGTCCACCCTCCCAGGCTTTGTCTCCCCTCTTTGGGGAGGAGTAAGTTTATTGCTTACTGCCTGAGGCGCCCCTACCGAGGAATGCCGACGGGGCTGCCCAGGCAATTTTTAATGCCCAGAGTGCTCACTTTTCGGGCACTGACTTTTCAACCCCCACTTTCCCGACCCGATCTTGGGTCACATCTTACTTGTGGGAGTAAGATAAAACTGGCCTTGTGCCTAACTCCTGGGGAGGAGTAAATAAAACCCCTGTGCACACATACTTTTAATAAAAAAAAAACTTTGTAAATCTATGATCAGGCAATTTGATGCTGCATCGAAAGTAACTCGAAGATATTTAAAGACATTACAAAAATTGTAGTTCGGGAGAGGGGGTGGGATGAAGGTCAACTTTTAATGTTATTGTTTACTAGCTGTTCCCTACCGGGCGTAGCCCGGGAATCTTTTGGTTGAACCCAAACATTCGTTAAGAAAAGGTTCAAATGTAGTATAGGCCCGTTGGAATGGCTCACCTATTTCGACCAAATTGACTGAAAACATCATGGCCGTCAATGATTAACACATTGAATTGAAGTTATTATTTTATCTGATTAATCTTTTATTTAATAATTACTCGTATATAATTTTAACCTTCATTTTCGTATTCAAGTTATTTAAATGAAAACAATGTGGACGTTCATACGAGAAGTTGTCTGGGAGGAGGATGTTAAGTAACAGTTTTAATCTCACAATATTGAATGTAAGTTCCTATTCAATCTGATTATTCTTTGTAATTAAATAATATTTTCTCAGTAGGATCTTTCAAAAAATAATATTTAAATTCTTTTTGGGGCATACCCGGCATTCCCCAAGAATGAATGAGAACCCCGGTGTACTCCTGCTCCAAGCCCTGAAACCCATATTACCATTTTTATTATCATTTTTTAATTTCGATAATTTTCAAGTTAAAATAAAATAAAGTTATCTGGCACAAGTGAACACAGACCTTGCGATCTTATCGTACCCCCTTTGGTCAAAATAAAATATACTTATACCTAACATACGGAGTGGAAATCGATTTCATAAAAATCTGTCCAGTAGTTTTTGAATCTATGGTTACATTTATTTTTAGGGGGAGGGGGGATTCTGTCCCCTTTGCTCCTCTCGAAAATGAATCAAACATAGCACATTACACTCCCGTTCATGTCTACTATAGTTGTTCAAAATGTAATGAAGATTGGTGGAATAGATCCTATTTCTAAAAAAAAAAAAATAATAATTCAATGTGTATTTATCAATATTTAGTGGCTCATTTAGTAAACACGTAAGTTTAATAAACTATGTGAACATAATGATGATAATAATGCCGATGATGATATTTTCCTTCCTATAGACATACGCACACATGTTCACTTTAGATATTTTAATAGGAAAATTCGTCATATTCTATATTTAGTAAGTTTAGTTTAGTAGGGGACAAGGCCACCAACAGAAAACAGCCCAAATCTCTGGTTCTGTCTTTGTAAAACAATCACAGCAAAAACTCGTCAACGAAGAAAAACATTCCCTTCGACCCCAGTGTGTCTAGCGACGAGTGAAATTTCCCCGAACGGAGCTTCTTCACAAGAGTTTCCTCGTCTGTGGAACACATTACTATGGGACTACTTCCCCACAGCAAAGGGTGACTGAAGTAGTGAGACGGGCTTTTTATCTATCTATCTATCTATCTATCTATCTATCACGCATGCAAATGCGATCCGTGTTTCTGTTTCTGTCCTTTTAAATAAACCTTTTATAAACTAAACAACCAGTGTCGCCGTGAGTTTTATCAACAAACAAAAATGGACCTGGGTTCACAACAACGATGATGATGATGATGATGATGATGATGATGGTGATGATGGCGACGACGATAGCGACGAGAGCATCGACACGGGTTATAAAGGATTTATACACCCATGTGTAAGACGTAATATAACAGATATTCTAATATGAAAATTAGTCATACTCTATATTTAGTAAGTTCAGTTTAGTATGGCACAAGGCCACCAACAGAAAACAGCTTAAATCTCTGTTTCCTCCTTGTAAGACATTCACAGCAAGAACTCATCCTTCTACCGCAATGAAGAAAAACTTTCTTTTCTTCCTCACTGTGCCTAGCGTCAGGTGGAATTTCTAGAAACCGAGCTTCTTCGCAAGGGTTTCCCATCTGTGGAACACATTGCCACAGGACTGCTTCCCTGCAGCTTACAACTTGGTCGTCTTCAAAGCCAATGTCAACAGATTCCTATCTAGAACCGTCACCACAATCAACCCATCTTATTAACCTTTATCCTCGAATGGCATCTGACCTTGATAAGTGGTGACTATTAAGTAAAAAAAAACAAAAAACACATTCAGCAAAGAGAGCTCACTCGAATAGCCTCCTCCGTGACTATTTTGCTAACCACTGCTCCATGGTAGGATTTCCCTCAAGCTATTAACTCTAAATGTTATATCTCAACTGACTTACTTTCACATATTCAGCTTTGCAGCAATTCCGTTCGTTTCAGCTGATCCATCATAACGTGACCAACATATGCGGATATGTACATATCGATATATCTATATGCACACAATAACACTAATATGTTCTTAAGTCTAAGAAACATTAAAAAAACGAGATTACGGGAAATCTTACACGTGTGCGTGCATGCCGAAACAGCGGATCTTTTTGTTCATTCTTTCGTTATTATATTATTTTTTCTACTCATGCACATTACACACACACACACACACACACACACACACACACACACACACACACACGCACACACACACACACACACACACACACACACCCACACTGATGATTCCCGGAAAAGGACGAAACACATGTGTATGTGGATAAGAATTAAAACATATTTATCATAATATTGTTTACAGCCTCCTTAACACAGGATGGGCCCTTTAAGAGTATTAAAATTAGTCTACCAATTGATGCATAATGTAAAGTTCAGTCCAATTAAATTGTTGAACACTGTTATGACAGCCTACTAAAATATTTCCGCCTGTATAGACATAAATAGACTTTAATTCTCCCCTTTCCCCATGACGTTTCATCCCCGGGGGGAATCTTCAGGCTAAAATGTATGGAGTTAGTTTTGCCGGGTTTTTTATATACACGGCTAGCTAGTTAACCAATCAGATTCTTTGCTGTTCTCTTAGCCAATCGTTGGGCTTCCCACGAACAAAGGTCCTGTTAAATAATAGCAATACAATATATGTAAACGCAAAGTCTAATCACCCCCCCTCCATCAATCATAAAACATATTCCGAATTCTATCAAACGTAGGCTTATCAATAATTGTAGCAACGAAAGTGTTTTTAAAAAATCAAGCAACATTTACAATACTGCTCTAAAAAATAGTGGTTACCATAATACCGAAATTAAATATAAGAAACAGGACACTAATAATTACAACAAAATTAAAAATAAAAGTAAAAGAAATATAATCTACTATACACCGCCCTACAACCAGACGCTAAAAACTAAACTGGGCAAAAAATTCCTAAATCTGATTGAAAAACACTTCCCCGTAACCAATCCACTGCATAAAATATTCAATAAAAATAACCTAAAACTATCCTACAGCTGCTGCGAAAACCTAGAAATGATAATTAAGGCACACAATAACAAAATACTAAAAGAGAACAGCAGAGAGGAAGAAAAAATAACAAATTGCATAAAAAAGTGAAAAATATAGCAAAAATAAGACTAAGAAGAACAAAAATATAAACAATACAAATGGAAATAAACCAAACACTAATAGTAACCACCCGAATAGAAACGAAAAAGTTAGCAATGAAGAGAAAAGATGTAACTGCATAACTCGTACACTTGTCCACTACAAAATAAATGCCTAACCAAAAGTATTGTATACCAAGCCACAATATTTGCCAAGGAACAACCGAATAACAAGAAGTACTACGTGGGTATGACCTCCCTAGATTTTAAAACCAGATATTATGACCACAAAAGCACATTTAAAAACAGAGAACGTCGAATTAAAACAGCACTAGCAAACCACTATTGGGAGCTCAAAGAAAATGGACGCTCACCAATAATTGAATGGAAAATAATACGACAGGCCAGTACATGTAGAAACTTAGACGACCCATGTAGATTATATATAATGAAAAATTTGAAATTCTAAACTTTAAAGACCCCAAAAATCTATTAAACTGTAAAAGTGAGATAGCAAACAGCTGCCTCCATAGAATTAAATTTACCTTAGGCTAACAATACATAAATAAATAAACAAACAAGTAAGTAAAAAAACTACACTAAACTAAAACCTAACAATTTAAAAACTAAAACCTAAAACAGAAATACAAGGAACCAAGTGTTAAAATAAGTTCACCCATTATGTTGACACAACAAAGAAACAAAGGCCACTCTATAGAAAACAGAACAATAGAACAGGATATAGGAAGTAAAAGTAACCAGACCTTTGTTCGTGGGAAGCCCAACGATTGGCTAAAGGGACTACAAAGAATCTGATTAGTTAACTAGCTTGTCGTGTATATAAAAAAACCGGAAAAACTAACTCCACACATTTTAGCCTGAAGATTCCCCCCGAGGATGAAATGCGGGAGCCTCTGTGTAGCTTAATTGCCATAAATATATTTTCATAACTTACTATATATATATATATATATATATATATATATATATATATATATATGCTTGTGTGGGGTTAATTTCCAAAACCAATTAACTGGTAATTATAAATTTTGGAATACAGCTGCTATGCGTAAGGGTTAGTAATGTAGGCTATATTAAGTTTAATGGTTCTTTTTATCTCCAGAAAAAAATTGGCAGCGTTTTCACTCTCTCATTGACATGTACTATTACCGCCACCTATTCCACTGGAAATATTTATTTTGTATGATATGCAAGTTTCGCTACACCGTTTAATCAGATATTGATGTGCATCAAAGTAATAATCAATCACATCTTCTAACATTAACATTTATGGCTTTTAAAAAATGTTCAGATAATTTATTTTGCTTAAAAAAAACTCATAATAGTAGTAATTTTCACATTATTTATCTCTTTAAACATTAAAGGTACAACTCAAATACACATTATATACAATCAACATATAACATCTATAAAATCTACTTTTACTCATTGGTATCTCCATGCATTTTATTCGGCCTTATTGTCTAAACTTTTGTCACAGTGGACCGGATGAAATAAACAAACACTACAACAAACAAGCAAATTTAAGGCACATAGTGGTCAGGAGGTCCGCACATGCCTGAACGTCTAGTATTCTAAAGATAATATTTAAATTGTATCACAACATCTCGTGTTCCATCACAGAAATGCAAATACCGTCAATGGGTTTATATATAATAAACAGTGATTCCCCCTATTTGATTGACCGGTATAGCTTTATAAACAAAAGCTACATTAAAAAATCTGTTTCGGCATTTATTTTCTCAATAAATTTATCTGGGAAATGAAATTTTTTTTTTCATTTAATTCCCATTTAATGTTCATTATTTGGTCCGCATCAATACTATAATTCTTTAGTACTTTTTTTACTATTAAGAAAAAGATGTTAAAATTTTTACCCTCGAAATTGATATTTTGCATATTTTATATATTCTGTATATCATGAAGATATATGTGATTGAGGAAGGCCGAAACAATTGTATGCAGATAAAAACTGTCTTTTCGATGAATTTATGAAAATGTGTTTCCTGCATTTGCTGAGGTTTATATGACATCAAATTATATATAAACATATATATATATATATATATATATATATATATATATAAATTACCATTGGACGTCTGTTTCTCTAAAGCTTTTTTTCTTCATACTGTAATTACACAAAATATATATTCTAAAATATACCTTAATTCTAGGATTGAGTTATGTTTTTAATTTCTTTTAATTTTTCTAATTAGTAGTAATTTATAATTAACTGAACAAGTCACCTATTTCTCTCTCACTCAGCTATCTATGTATTTCTCTCGCCCCTACCACTCTATGTTGATTTAACCACTCTCTAATAGTTTTTAACATCTCTGTGGGCATTTAGAGAAAGTGTAATTTTTTCAGCATTGCCATCTAATTTACATACATGTATCTGTATACACTGTAAACACGTATGTAAATTAGATATAAAGATAATAAAGCTCTTTACTTTTATATTATTCATAAAAGTAAAGAGATTTATTTTTAATAATGAAAGAAGAATGTCTTAAGAGATATGTTACAGTTTATGAACTGCTATATGAGATAATATTCAGGCCAAGTAGGCACACAATGATGAGCACACATCTGAAATAGTGGATTCAGTTGATAAGTACATTTTGGCTGGCAGTAGAGTTACAATATGGGACATTCAGGCTATTGTTTTTTTTATAGTTGCATGAAAAAATAGTATGGAGAGTACCTCATGATTTACTTGCTTTCCACTGCAGTAAGATGTGGCACAAAACTAGAAGGTGGAGTAAACCAAGGGTAAACGAATTCCTCTGAGGCAGAACACCTGTCAGGTACAAAAATAGCTGTAAATGGACCCATTGACATTCCCAGTAGTGGTACTTCTGGCAATCGTCAATAAACAAACTCCCACTCCCGAAGGAGGAAGTAATGCTTGGGAGGGTGTGCCATGTAGGATCAATCCGAACCATACCTCATTCTGACAAGGAAGGGTCTGATGGTTCAAATCATCCCCTAGGTTGCCAGAATTATACTAAGGCGAATATAGGGCGGTATGAAAATAGCTGGCTAAAGGCTGCGGAAGGTACCTACTTTTTATGAATTCCCCTATTCTGGACCGACTTTTTAAATCTGAACCATTTATGATAAACAAGATTATCTGGCTGTCATCTCTTCAAATAAATGTAAACAAATAAATACAGAAAATAAACATATTGTAAACTCATCAATGGACAGGTATTCTTCTAGTACATATCTCTCTCTCTCTCTTTATATACACACCCACACCACACATATATACAAGTATAATACCCGTCTAGGATGGGTATAAGAAATACACATAGCATTCGTTTTAAATTTCAATGTTTTTATATTTTTGGGGATGGATGGGTGGGGGTAAGGTTTCAGTGCCCCCCCTCCTGTATAATAAAATGGACAAAAAATAAATAATGTGCCCACATTACTCACTCTATTGCCTAGAATACATATTTCCTAATTCATAATTCATAATAAGTTCAATAGTTTAGGATTTTACCAAACGCATGCATTGATCCTTTTAAAAATGTATTACTTAATATAACTCAAAATTTGATGTAGATTACTATTTTTCTCTATTTAAATTTTTTTACATTTAACTTATTTTAACATTTTTGGGATGTGGGGTGGGGGTGGGGGTGCGAGTGCGAGTTAGTGTGGGTACACACCCTAAATGGTAAAGTTTATAAAAAAAAAAAAATAATGTCTCCATGTTGCCACGAATATATATTCAAAAATTCATAATGATCGTTTCATAAATATTTTTTTATATATATGCACCTTCTAAATGTTAACATTTACAAAAAATAATGTGCCCATGTTACTCACCATGTTGTCTAGAATACATATTTCAAAATTCATAATAATCTGCGCAGCAATTAATCTAGCTGAAAACAAAGAAACAATTTTCATTTCACATTTTGGTAATTTGGTGAACAACAACAAAATGATGATTTTTCCTGGTTTTATTTGATATATTCCAATATTGAGAAAATTTACTGTGCATGAACATAGTCATCATTTCTTAATTAGGAAAAAAAACATCATAAAGGTTATTTTATATGGTCTTTTCGATATTCAAAGTCAAGGAATTTGATTTTGTATGAGTATAAAAATGAAAATGAATTCCCCTATTAAAACTGGTTATAAAATGTAAGGAATAAACGAAAAAGCGGAATCTCAATTGGTCAAATAAAACAATTATATATCCCTGAGTAATTAAAAATGGTTATTTTGTGTTTTTGACAGAAAAATAAAACAAAAAACTTAATGAAGATTTAAAAACAATATGGATCTATGAGAGGAAGGTTTTTTCTTTCCTTTTTTATGGCAAATGTAATGGTTGTTATCACTACCGGGGAGGGAGACATAAACAGAGACTGAAGAGACCCCAATACAAAAAGACCAATTATAGGTCTCCTTTGTTTGTGTTTGAAACCGACGGTACCGATGTTTTTCTGATCTTCTGTAATACATACATAAATAAATATTACGCTCTTATTTTTTATTTTTCTTAAAAATTGAGCACTGCTGGGGTTCTCTCCCACTAACCTTACACATATAATATATTATTTTATAATGATATAATATATGGGTATATACATGAAATAGTAATTATCAGATTTACATATGAGTATGCCTGTATGAGTAATATAGTTGTTTTGTGTACATGTGCATGTATACTAACATATACAGAAATACAATATGAATCGTACGAGCCAATAAATACACTCACACAAATACATACCAATATATACAGACAATCTATGGAAACATTCACAACTCACCACTTTAAACTGATGTATTCCCATCGAGAGATAATTGTTTGCAATCACAGTCAAACGTCGATTATTTTCGCACATAAACATTGACACTCTCCCATCATCTCACAAAGAAGCCCGCGCTTCATTGCAGCTTCATTGTTAGCAAACAGGTCAACTAGCCTGGAGGTCTGAAACTTCTTTTTACTTCTCTTATTTTTCGTTGAAAACAGAGATCACGTTAGGTTATACATAAAAGTGAAAATAGAGGACAATAGCAACCACCTTCCCCCCCCCCCAAAAAAAAAAAAACACCCGACAGATAAACTTACCAATTTGCTTACTGAATGTTAGATGGGTGGTGATGGGGGGAGCTAATACAATTTTTCTCTGATGGAATAACTGGCTCTATTTATGAACACACGTGAATTTCAATAGAAGTGGAACATTAATCTACGTTGCGGTCAGGGGCGGCGGCTTGTAGGGTGGCATTTTGGACCGATTGGCCGCAGTTGCCATTCACAGGTTCACATGTGGTCATTTTTCTTTGGGGATCGGACATACAACACAAGAGATCTGAGCTTTTTGAGGTTTTTTTTTTACATCTTTCCTTTGTAGGGTTCCGGAACACCAGACATTGACAAAAATTCTCTATCTGATCTGTTTTTCTCTATACTATAAATCTGAGAAGGGGGGAGGGGAGTTGAGAGCTTGTTCTGCCCTTTTTCACTCAACTGTGTCTGGCTGGTGAAAGGTAATATCCCCCCCCCTCCCAACTTCAATTTTCATGTGATGTTTCAGCCATACATCTATTCCCTTAAGTCTCAGAGTTGTAATAAATACAATGCTTAAGTAAGACACACACACACACACACACACACACACACACACAAACTAAAGAAGTCGTCTAGCAATGTTATTAATATGAAAATATAAAACGTTTACAATTATATTTTAAACATTTAAACCATTATTAAAAAATATTATATCACTGTAAATAATTTTGCTTTCTTCTTTCTTTCTATGTGTACTTGGATCTAAACGGAACTTCCATTAGCAGAGTTTGTTTCCAAGAACTATCCGTCTGTGGAACACAATTTCACGGGGTTGCTTCTCAGCTGACTACAGCATTGTCGTTTTCAAGTCCAATGTTAACAAATTCTTGCAGAGCTGTCCTCTCAAATAATATAATTCTGGCCAGTTTCAACCATCATCTCCAATCCTAAAGGGGTTTTATCTCACTGACCACCTGACAAACACATAAACCCTTATCATCGAATGGATTTCGGGCCTTGATAATCGGTGACTCATTAGTAAAAAAAAATATTTCTGACATTACTTGAAACTACACTCACTTGGTTAGTAGGGTGGTGTCATATCCATTCTCCCATGGCCACCCAAGATAAGCTGAAATTACAATTTCAAGTATTTAAACTGATCCAACAGCACGCCCCCACCACTCTCTCTCTCTCTCTCTCTTTCTTTCTTCTCCTCCCTCTAAGCTGGCTGCTAATAATCCATGCCCTTTTTATATATAAAAAAAAATATTAAAAAAATGAGACGATCACAGAAAACGATATATTCATTTTTTTGTTGTATTTTATTTGTAAGATAAGATATAAGTCGAGGAAGAATTCCAGAGTGAATGTATTTAAAGTGTTAGCCAATCAGAACGCATCATCATCGAAAGGAATACAAAAATGGTCATATTTTAAAGGAATTAAATAAAGAGTACGAATCGGAAAACATGCCAATTTATTTATTTAATTCTTTTAAGTCAATCAAAGAAGTAAGAACAAATGGCTATTTATGTCTGAAATGAAAGCACGATTGTTTGATCACGTGGCCAAATATTCATGAATGGAATTTGTGAAGAGTATTTCTTTTCTTTGTTGAATTTTTCAAGTATATACTAGAAACATAAAACAAAGATAAAAATACTCTAATAGTTTAATCATTTAAAACATTATTATGTCTCTCTCTCTATCTCTCTCCTTCTCTATCTCTCTAATACAAAAAAAATGTATCTTTTTTTCTGGTGTCGATGGTTAGAGTGAGAGTATATGTGATTAAGGGGGTAAAAACCTTTCCTCTAAATATGACTAAAAAAATAAAATATTGATCAGGATTAAATATGAAAATCGATTAAATCAATTGAGAATAAATTCGTTTGTTTTTATCACAGATCTATATTTGGCATATAATTCTGACAAAAAAGATAGTTCTATCTATCTTTTTGTTAAGAAAGCTATTCTTGTAAAAGAAATAGCGAACATTCTGAATTTAATATATAAAAGCGAAAGTTTGTTTGTTCTAGAAACTGATATGTTAACAGTTAGAAAGTTCAAATTAGTTTCAATAATGGTTCAATTTTTCAAGGAATTTAATTTTGTTTCGATTACATCTGGCATCAGTAGGGTTCAATTAACAATTCCATTTACCAGGGATGCAATTGAAAATACAGACCTATCAAGATCAAATACGACTTTTTTAGAGTAAAGTTTTCGGGGAAATATTTTTATTAGTTTTTTTTACAATGATATCATGTGATTTGCATTTGTGCTGGACATCCATATGCAGCAAAGACGATGTCTTACGTTTTTTTTAGAAATTCAAAAGAAGATATAAATGGTAATTATGGGGTTCAAGGCTAAGAGCAGGTGTACATAGGATTCTTGTTAATTCCTGGGCAACACTGGTTGGTTCTGCTAGTATGTATATATATATGTAATTAAGTTCAAATATCTTGATAACATGAACTTAAAACCAATATTTTTTCAAAAGTGCTCAACACAAAGTAGAGCTTTATAAATGAATAAATTTATATAAACATTAGAACAGCCTATGCAAATTAACTCACAAGTTAGTAGAAAGCTCTGTGGAAGTTCGCTAGCACAGAAACGCACGTTAATTTGCATAGGCTGTTCTAATGTTTATATAAATTTATTTATTTAAATATATATATATATATATATATATATATATATATATATTCATCCACAGACAGCTATTTTACTGTATCATGACGCTTCTGCATGGCTAGAAAGGTAGGGTGTTTTAAACTGTGATTCAAAACTCGACTGCTTCATCAACACTCAAGAACCATTGTCACTGTGCCATTTGTCACTATCACGTGTAAGGAAAATTTATAAGTTCTTATATATTTGCAATTATGGGCTAGCTAGAGTAATTTATTCTTTTCTAAAGAGTTATGCATTTACACAAAGTAGGAGCCAGTGATCTCTCCTACTAGAGAGTACAACCCACAAGGGGTGGTGAGCAAATGCATTTGTTCATCCACAGACAACTGTTCCGCCGTATCACGGCTCTTCAGGAGGGTGGATGCTTCTAACTGTAATTCCAAACCTGACTGCTTTATCAGCAGTTGAGAACCATTACCACTGTTTCATCACCACATGTAAAGGAAATCCATAAATTCTTATACATTTGCTATTATGGGCTACCTAGAATTCTTGTACGAAAAGCCAGTGATCTCCCCTACCGAAAATGTGATAGCATAACAATCAACATTTCAAGAGAGAAAACAAGCTTAATAAAGACAGGCAGCAGACTTTTAAAGACTCAATATTATTTTTTCGCTAAGAGCAAAATGTAGTATCTGTTCTGACATAAAACTTCATCTTTTCTCTCCTCTGTCAGTGAAGAAGAAATCCTTCTAAACTGAGACAATTTTAATTTTTGTTTCAATCCCTTTTTGGAGAGCTGGATTTTTCCCACATTAAAAACCGACCTCGTATCTAACTCTGCCTTTGTGAGGAAGCAAGTAAATAGGAACTCAATATCTTTTCAGCTAGAGCTAGCATTATAACAATAATAAATAAAAATAAATTTGGCTTATCTCTTCACTTTTCCTGCAGTTTCATGGTTTATCCAGTCTTTGAAAGTGTTTTCATCAATTCTTGAAAATATTTATACATTCTAATACAAATTCAAACGGACCTAAAAATCGACTGTTTCTTTGGTTAAGAATCGTTTTTACTGGGCTGTTTGAATTTATGTTACAAATGTATAAAAATGTTCACAAACTTATTAAAACACTTTCAAAGATTGGATAAACCATGAAACTGCAGGAAAAGTGAAGAGATAAGCCACATTTATTATTATTTATTATTGTTATATACCATTAAAAGTTATAGTTTTTTTTTGTGATGTCTGCTTGACTAGATAACACTCTGAATTTCTTTGAATGGAGTTATGGTCCATAGTAGTTAACCCAAATGTTAAGTTCAAATCGCATGATATCGAATAAAGGTTGTTTTTAATTTACGAAAATCACATTTCTATTTAACACAATGGCAATGTAGGTGCATCAGTTTCACACACACATGCGCACACACACACACACACACACACACACACATATATATATATATATATATATATATATATATATATATATATATATATAAGTGAACATTATCTATATCAGTTCCAAAAATTCAAACACAACGATTTTTGGCGTATTATCCTTTCCAAGACTATTTGGAAAATTTTTATTTTGTATTATAGTTCGGATCACTACAAACTGTCTGTTCATCAGCGCCCTTTACAACATCACATAGAGAAATCATTTAAGAAAAAGCATCAGATTTCAGTATTATTTAAAAAGAAACATATATTCAGAAAATATTGGAAGCATAACCCCTCATTATGCAACCGTATATTACTCCATCAGTCAGTTAAAAAATAATAATCGCAATGGAAATACATTAGAAACAGCAAATTAAATATTTAATATACTTAAAATATAAAATGAACCAGGAAGAAAAAAAAAAAAAAATAATAATAATAATAATAATAATAATAATAATAATAATAATAATAATAATAAAATAAATAAATAAAATATTAAAAAAAATAATAAAATGAAGAAAAATAAGAAAACTATGTTACATCAAAACGGTTATATTTATTTAATTGTATGATACAGCATAACATTTTGAAATACCTTATATTTAGTAATCAGTAAACACCCAAAATCATCTTTGAGTATTCTTAATTTGAATATTTATTTCATAAACAGCTTCTAATAAATTAACATTCTGTAACATACATTTTTAATTTTCATTATCATATTTTCTTATATTATACATAATAATTTTGTCGATAGTAAAACGACTTATGTCGTTGGGATGCTGAGAACAGATACTACACTTTGAATTATTTATTTGCAGAAAATATTTTGAAAATTTACATTCAAAACAAATTAGGCACAAGGCCATCAAAAGTGTGGGAAAAAAGGGGGTCATTGGTCATCCTGGGTCTAAAGTGATAAAAATTTCTATCCTACTCTTAACTAGAATCATCTCAGTCACCACAATACCACATTTACACTAGGGGTCGTCCTACTTACTACATTTTGATAGGAACCATAAAAATAATGTTTTTATGACTAGACATTTTCAAATGGATTAAAAAACAAAAACTGCTTTAATCTATTATTGTATTATCTTTTAATAAGGTTGGATAGTGTAGTATCCGTTCTATTGTCATAAGATCATCCTCACAGGAATTACTTCCTCCGTTTTTATGGAGGGAGGGGTAATCCTCCAAGGTATTACATCCTTCTTTTGGGGGGAGGGGATAATGCAATATCTGTTCTGTTGTCATGAGACCATACTCACAGGCATTACCGTTTCCTTTTATCGGGGGGGGGGGTCATCCCAGGTATTACCTCCTTTATTTTTACAGGGGGGGGGAATAGTGTACTATTTATCATCCTTTCAGTCATTCCTGGAGGGGGGTGTCAGTGTAATATATGTTCGTTCACCATATTCTATATAGGGAGTATATATTTGCTAGTATATATATATATGTATATATATATATATATGTATATATATATCTATATATATATATATATATATACATATATATATATATATATATATATATATATATGTATATATGTATACTCTATTTATAGGTTAAACTCTCTGATAAAGGAAGTAACGGTTTTTACCTAGTGTAAAGCAATATTTATAAAGAAAATTTCCGAAAATGACGTTTCTATTAGAAACGAGGGCAATGTAGGTGCATCAGTTTTACACCCCTCCACACACACATATATATATATATATATATATATATATATATATATATATATATATATATATATATATATCCTATTGACATATGAAAACTCTAATTGATATAACCTATTCATTCTTGACTTTATGTTTAACTGTGTTATTGAAAAATCTCATGGTATTAAATATCATTTATATTATTAGTATATATGGATAAGTCTTACTCACCTGAGAAATCTCTATTTTTATAAAGTTAGGCATGTTAATATTATAGGATTCACTCTTAAATTAATTAACCTATCATTATGCATTTTGAAACAGAGCTATGAAGCATAAAGGGGGGGGGGGCATTTTAGGCTATATTAAGTTTTATGCAAAGGTAGTAAAAAAGGGGTTGGAAGCGCTTTGTGAAAATTCAGATATCTCTGAATTTTGGGAAATGTTAACAATAGGACATCAATTAATAAATATTACTAAAACCTTTGGTTACTTTGGAGTAATTTAAATAGTTTTGAGCGAGCACAACCTCCCATTTGAAAATTCAAATATATCAGATTTGCATTGAATTTGAGCCATTATATCATGATTTTTATCTTCGTAAAGGGACATAAAAGTGGTGCAAAACTGTTCTGTTCTAATTCTTCTGCAATTAACAAATAAATTCTATACATAACAACAGCACATAACATAGGTTGATCGATCGATCTACGCTGTATCTATCAGTTTATCCAATGTGATATCACAACTGACTTAGTTTTACTCGTTCATTCATTGCAACCATTCTGTCTCTTTCAGCTCGTCGACTTAAAACAACCAACATATACGGATCTGCATATATACGTATGTGAACACAATCGTGCGCACAGCCCGTTTAGCTGGTGTTCTTTCTTTTTACAAATTAGATCACGGAAGATCTTATATACATGTGCGTGCGCACTAGAAGAGACGATCTATTATTTTTTTTTACTCTTTCGTTATTAGTTCTTTCTAGCTTACTTTCTGTTTCTCACACATATTTACAATACTATACACACACACACACACACACACACACACACACACATATATATATATATATATATATATATATATATATATATATATACATAAGTTACATGAGTGAACTATTTTCTATTGGTCTTCTGCACCACTTTTGTGTCCTCTTACAAAGATTACCCACTTTGCATAAAACTAAATTCAACTAAATATACACATATGGATCGCTTATGTCGAGCAACTGTGTTCCAAAATTAATAATGATTGGTTAATTAGTTATTTAGTTTAGGAGTGAATCCCGTAAATGCAAATATATACACACACCTAACTTTATAAAGATAGAGATCTGTAGATAGAGCACTCTAGTAGAGGAAATAATGGTTTCCACTTAGCATAAAGCAAGATTATTCTGTGAAGAAATTGAGTCCTTTTAGTTATCAATAGCATAAAAATGTAAACAAGTGGATATTTTCATTTAATACGATATAATTTCTTCCACTATCAGCATCACATTTGGTGGGTCAGTTGGTAGGGCACTGGATGCTAATCACTGACATCCCAGTGTCTAGCCACACTGATGAGTCTTTAAAAGACGTAACAGGTGAAATGAATTCTCTGAACAGAACCCTTACACCTAACAGCTGTGTTCAAAAATTCATAATAATGTTTTTGTTTTTTTGCTTCTTTTTTGTATAGTTAGCACTGAAGATAGTCACACCAAAAAATAAATGCACATGAGCATTTTACAAATATCTTGGTGTAAGCCGAAACAATTGTATGCTGAATAAATCACAAGTTTTATAAAATGACGTGAATCTGTCTTTTATAACATTGATATGGTATAAAATTAAATAAAAAATATTGAATATAACATAGCTGTGGCCTTACACTATTGAGCTATTATAATTACTTCATGTTACAAAATTTATATTTGAATATATATAAAAAATTCTAAATATTATTAAAAAAAATGGATCACTTAATATAACTCAAAATTTTATGTAGAGTAATTCTTTTCTCTATTAAATTTTTTGTATCAAACTTATTTGAAAAGATTTTTTATGACGGGTTTAGATGCCCCCCCCCCCAATGGTAAAGTTTACAAAAATAAAATAATGTTCCCATGTTACTCACCAGGTTGCCGAGAATATATATTCCAAAATTAATAATGCTCCATTCATTAGTTTATGAGATATCCCTATATATATATATATATATATATATAACACCAGAAGATCGTTGATCGTCAGCTACGCCGTAAGACTTCGACCATGAATAAAAAGAAAAAAAGGAAAATATTGTCTGCATTACCATGAATAGGGTTTTATAAAATCGAAAATTTGGATTTAAAAAAATGATTTAATAAATATTTCATTTATTTGACAAAATCTCGTGTCATGTTGTTTGGTTCTAAAATTTCGAAGTTTATCATTTCAACGGCGTTTCAAACTGTAGTAACACTTATCTCATTATATATATATAAATACATACACATACCTAACTATAAATAAATATACATACCTAACTTATATATATATATATATATATATATATATATATATATATATATATATATATATATATATATATATATATATATAAATATGACAAATGGTACTTTACTACTTTTGTAATGTTATCTGAAGGTTAATAATAATTAATAACTTGAACAACCAACATATAAATATAAAAGATTAATTACTGTAAGTTAACAATGCGTCAAGTAGTTACAAGTTGTGTTACTGTAATGTATACAGGGAACGGCCCGGCTATACTCGTATTACTGCTGCACTTAAAATTCTCGAGGCTACGTTGTCGTTGATATTCTACTTGAAATAATTCATTGCATAAAGAAGAGGGTGTCAGTACTTTTTCTACAAAAACTATATATGTATAAATGTGTGTGTGTGTATTTATATATATATATATATATATATATATATATATATATATATATATATTTAAAGACTACCAGAAATACCGTTCCTCAAATCTTTGTCGTCTGCACTTCAATTCTGCTGAAAAAAAATATGATCTTGTAATAAAGCCATTAGAAATTACCTTTTTTTTTTTTTAAATCAAGAGACGTTTTATTAGAATAAAGTCAATTATAAATTACTTACTATCATTAAATAAATAATATTTATAAATAATTACAAATTTTGTTGAATTGAAAATTTAAGATACCAAAAAGAAAGTTTTTTTTTACTTATATGTATATAGACTGATACAGGTGACCCCCCCCCCGCCCCCCAAAAAATGCTAACAATGGAATCGTTAATAAAATTCACGATCCTTTTTACAATCAAACCATATTTAGTACAAATAAACTTTCACTCTTTGCCTGACTTGCCCACCAAGTTTCAGTCATGAATGTCCAATGGTCTTCCTTTTATCACCTCTCAATGATATGTAGGAACACTTTGGTGATTGTCTAATCAGTAGGAGGTGTGATTCTGAATGGGCTTCACACTCACCGAACCTTAACATCCCAGATTTTTATCTGTATGATTATCTCAAATATAACGTCTCAAAACAATTCTCATACAATTCCTGAATGGGGAAAAGTGGACAAAGAGGCAGAAGATTTTTGTCTTAAATATATAGAAAAAAGATGATGATGATGATGATTAACTTATTTTGCTTCATTCTAGGGGGAAATCATCAGGCGAATTGAAATTAGCCTGATGACTTTCTTTGGGAATGAAATATGAACATTTCTGTGTAACTTACTTGTCATAAATATAATTTCATACTACTATTAAACTCTACTCACATATTGAGCACTGAAAAATGATATATGTAATATATTATATGACTTCATAATATTATAGGTGTATATGCATAAAATAGTAACAAAATGATTAACTTTATAAATAGTTTTAGACAACCTTTATAAATAGAAGAAGGGTTTATTTTTTTAATGGTTTGAATTTAGCAAATGATGCTAATGACAGCAAGCAATTCGGCTTTACTTTGTCCCTCGACTCCCCGGCCTCTTATTTACACACCCAGTTTGTGCCTTCTGGTGACGAGTGAGGTCTGTGCGTGAGCTGTTCTTGTGCTAATGATGAATCAGGTAAAGGTAATTCCTTAAACTCAGTTTGCTGTCAGATTGGACGGGGCTGAAGGTGGATAGACGCAGACTTCTATTTCCCCCGTCGTCGGTGTTGTTTTTCAGTTCCCGTATTGGTGCCCTCTTCTTCAAATTGATCACATCACGTTAGGTTGCATGATGGCCGAGATGGCTCAAGACAGCCTCCTTTTGAAATTGTGTACAAGGATATTCATAAGCAGAAGCCCCCAGGACTATTGGACAGCCCAGCCCTCTCCGTCCAAACCAATACAACAACCTCGACGCTTTCAGTATTGCTAACATCTAGGAAGAGACAGGATTAGGTGTTCAGTCATTTTATCAGTGTTTATAGTAGATGGGCAACCAAGCGTTGCCCGGGAAAAAAGAAGAACCCAAAAAATTTCTGCTCCCATTTCTGATCCCATATAAGTATACTTACTCGATTTTTAAAAACTATCTATAAGTATTAATTGTAATGTTTTTTTAATAATTAAATTTATAAATTGATTCCCCTGAACAGAACAGTTTAGCGCCATTTTCACGCTCTCTTATAAAGATTAAAATCAAGATATAATGATACTAAACTTTATGTCTAGAATCCTTCTTTCAATTTTGATCAAAATTAATTACATGTTTTTGATTCTAGAAAATATCTAAAATGTAAAGCTTAAGCTTATGAAGTCTTGAGAAGAAATTGAAATTCAGGGAATCTTGATAAAAATTGGTGTCTAATGACGATCGGTCGAATTCAGTATGCTCCAAAGAAACTGAAATTTGAGGAATATTAATCAATTGATGTCTCATACCTATTGGTAAAATTTCACAAAAATCAAATGTTCACGAAGCCCCCTCCCCTTTTTTACCCCGTTTGCATAATAGTAAATATAGCCCACATTTGGACCTCTTACGCCTAGCAACTGTGTTCCAAAATTCATGATGATCAGTTAATTAGTTTAGGAGTGAATCTTATATATACAAATATATATATAAATATATAGACATACCTAACTTTATATAAATAGAGATAATGACTATTTAAACGTTTGAATTATGTCATAATCAAGAAAGCACATCCTGTCAGCAACATACTTACATAGAGGCGAGAAATTTTTGTGTTAAAATTTTTTTGGGGGGGTGGGGAATAAATCATAATGTCTATACACAAACACTGGAAGGAAGGTACTATTTTACAGGAATAACAGTATTTGGAAATAAAGTAACGTTTATAGGTATCATTTGTAAGAAGATCAGTGTTTAATTAGAAGAGTAAGTGACTATTTTGTGCAGAAGACAACCAATAATCAGACTAAAGCGCCTACAAAACAGAATTCTGTATGTAGATTCTGTTTATAAAGCTATACCGGTCAAGCAAATGGGGTAACATCTCACTTTACTTTATATATAAGATATCTTCTATTTATTCCTGTATTTATTTTGTTTATTTTTACTTAGAAATAGATATTAGTAAAATCTATTAATAATTCCATGATAAATGTCAGTATACTGAAATCATATGCCCTTAATAGGGTTAAGATGAAAATTCATATACACTAAATGTACAAAAGCAAAGAATGTCCCAAATTTTTACACTTTTATTGTCATTAATTAAGGGTATGACTACATATCAACCAAACCATTTCATTATCACATCACTACAGTATAAATCTCTATGCATGAGTGGATGAAGTGCGTGAGGTGCACTGAAGAAAAATTCCTACCAGTAAAATACATAGCCCTGTTGTGCTCGCATGCCCTTAATGACAATAAAAGTTTTAAAATTTGGGAATTTCCTTGCTTTTGTACATTTAGTGTATATGAATTTTCATCTTAACCCTATTAAGGGCACATGATTTCAGTATGCTGGCATTTATCATGGAATGTCACTACTTTTGTAAAGGCTATGCCTCAATACAATGGTCATTTTTAAGGTTTTTTGGAATTTTCTGGAAAACTAAGGTATATGGTAAACTGAAATAAAAATGCCATCAACTAGACCCTAGAACCTCTATCTCTGCCAAAAATCAGCTGAATCCATCAAATAGTTGATGAGATACAGGGTGGCACATACGTACGTACGTACGTACACACGGATAACACAAAATCATGCCTGACCTTTCTGGATCTCTGGGTTGCCTTGACTAATGATGCTGAAATTCTACACACTTATAGAAACGATCGAAAAAAAATTTTGTGCAAAGTTTTAACTAATTTGGTTTATTGGTTTTTGAGTTATGATTGATCAAAGAAATGAGATTTCTAGCATAGGCCATTTTTGAAGTCTATTAAGAGATAGAGCGCTCTCACACCTCCCTTGATTTGTGTAAAGATCCTGTGTAATATATGGCTATAATCATATTGACACACCAGTTGCCATAAAGTAACCAATGTTTAGTCACGTTGAGCTTGATCGGTACTTAATGAATGACCATTTAGAAATACCAGGTGATGTATGTGAAATCCCTGTTAAACTCTGGCATTAGGATGATGTGACTCAGAACTGTCTCAACTAAACAAATCTGGATGGAAAAATGCAAAAGAAAAAGTGTTAAATAGTAAAGCGTATGTTCGTAAGTATACATCTGATGATTTGTATTCGCATACACGAAATCGGGCTCATGGGGTTAGCGTGTGCACTCAGATGTCACCTTAACCTGCTGTAGCTAGAAACGGACGTGACATAACATGGCTCAAAGAGAGAGGGGGCGAGAGAAGTAAGCAGTTCGATCGGAAGCTTAGGAGTGTGAATATGTGGATTTAGAAAGGTTCTGAAGAGATGATTTGCCAGTAATTACTGAGCTCTCTCTGTCCCCCACCCCCACCATGTTCAGTGATTTAGAATGGACGACCTAGGCAAATAAATCTTTTCTTGTCTTCAACCATTGTCTCGACTTGGTCCTTTCTTTTTTCAGGGTATGAATGAACTCGTTTGCAGGAGCCGTTTCCTCAGTCTAACAGGATCAGTTAAGGATGCGTGCAGGAATGAGTGGCTAGCAAAGTATGTTTATGAATTTACACAACGGTTGAAACGTAACAAACAAAGTAAATATCTTGAGTTATTGTGATTCTATTGGGTTGGCCTAAAGGTTTGTTCGTTTTTTTTAAGTGGATATTAATGCAATTCATTTTCCACACTCGATGTGGAAATCTTGAAAATGTCTGCGATTTGTTTGGGTGTCAACCGGCAATCTTGTTCAGCTACGGCTTTCACTTGGTCACTGTCGAAAAACTTTGGACGGCCAAGGAGCATCTCTCACTGAAAAATTTCCTTTTCTTTATGCAAGTTTCTGTAGCGTTTTTTCCTTTTCTGTAGTAAAAAAAGCATCAGATGTCGGTAGTGCTCTGCTTGATCTTCCACTTCACGGCCTGAAATACAAGCAAAAATGTAAGAACTCCTCTGCTCGGAGGCTTATTACACACTGACGCCAATATACTCACTACACCAAATACAAAATTTAAAGAATAGGATATAAAATGATCTTTAGTAGACTGGAAAGATGATATTTAAAAAATGTTTAAACTTTTTGGCCAACTGAATATTATTCTATTAAATTATCCCCCTCCCCTACAAATGTGGACATTGATACAATTGATAACATGCACATTCTTAATATTCATATATGCACACACATGCAACCATGCACATTCTTGATAACATACACACACATGGAAACATGCACATTTTTAACATTCATATATGTGCACACATACAACCATGCATATTCATATCATTGATAACATACATGCACAAACATGTACATTCTTAACATTCATAGATGCACACACATACAAGTATGCACATTCATGCCACTCATACAGCAACAAATATACAAACATGCACATTCTTAATATTCATAGATGCACACACATGCAGATATGCACATTCTTAATATTCATACATGTATGCACATTCAAACCATTCATACATGCACAAGCATAGAAATATGCACATTTTTAATATTAATACATATATACACATGCAAATATTCACATTTATACTATTAATACATGCACACACATACAAATAGGTGCACACATACCAGTGCTAACATGCACACACATTTCATGCCCAAGAAAATCCTATTTTTTTACTCGCTCGCATATACACATACATGCACACAATAATTGCATTCATACAGTCATTCACAAATACATTCAGTCACCCATATATGCATACAAATTCATTCATTTAATCAGATGCACACATACACAAACACATGCCATACATATAAACACATGCACAATTATACCATTCATATGCATACACACATTTCATGCTCAAGAATATTCTTATATTTTATTCACTCCCTCAATATACACATACATACACACATTCACTTGTGCGCACACACACATACAATCAGTCACATACACATGCATTCGCTTAAGTATATGAACAGCTACACATATAATACATATACACCTATACACCTACACACACATTTCATGCTGAAAAAAAATTAATTTTTTTTCATTAACGCACATATACACATGCAATCACTTATACACACGTAGTCAATCACACGCAAATCTATTTACTATACATTCATCATGTGATCATATGCACACATACACATACATACACATTGCATATATATATGCACACATACCATGCATATATATACACATTGCATATATATATGCACACATACCATGCATATATATACACATTTCCTGTTGAAAGAAAATTTTAATAAATAATTTTTTTCTTTTGTGAAAAATATTAATATTTTTTCTTGTTTCGATTGGCAGATGGAAGTTTCCTCTCGTTTCTTGATCTGTGCAAACCACATCAATATCTTTTCGCAAAAAACACCCCATCTTTCGCCACCCAGTTTCTCTTCAATATGAAATTTTCAAATTTATGCCAGAAAAATTAAAAACAAGTTTTGAAAAAAATTATTTAGTCTTTTTTTTTTCCTTTTCAAGGATTTTTGATATTGGATCGTCTCTCTGGATCCCTTTTTCTTGGTAAACATGTCCACCATGTTTAATCAGACACAGTACCGATCATAGGGGCTCCCTGCCCACCCTACTAGAAGACTAGTCTTTGTAAGCAAACAAGATTTTTTTGTTTTTTTTTATCACCAAAAATTAGTAAATTATCCAATTTTAATGAAATTTTCAGGATTTCTTCAATAATTTAAACATCAAAAGGATTTTCAAAATGGCGACTGATGCAATTTAAGTTTGGGACAGATTAATACAGTGATATTTTATTTTCTTAAATATTAATAAATATTAATAGTGTCAGAGTCCGATATATTAAATAAATAAATGGATCGATTGTAGTTATGAGCGACTCACAAGCTTTCTTTTCTGGGGGGAAACTACGCCCTGATATAGGGAAGGGTGACACTCCTTTCCCTGAATTGCTCCACTTACACTTGATCTTCACTCTATAATACTAAGTGTTTAGCAAGGAGACATCAAGGACGATCTTTTGAGTCTTTGATATGACTCAACAAAGGATTGAACCCCGGTCTCCCAGCTCATTAGTGGACATTCTATCCATTATGCGTTTAGTATGGCATGGGTTTAGTATGGCACAATTATAAATAGAAAATAAAGGAGTTTTTCTTACAGGTTTAAACGGTATGCAGCAATGGATAAACGACAGAGGCAGTTTGCATTTTGACTAGATTTATTTTCATAGAACAGATTAATTAAATAAAAACTAAAATAAAAACTATTAACGAGAACAGTAGATATGAAAAGATACGACATGGCAAAAAGGCAGGGGGTGAGGTAAACAATGGTTTAATAGTGGAATGGTGTGTGTAGTTGATGTAATACAGTATGCCCCCCCCCCTCCCCTTCCAAATGCTACTCTGATACACTTCTCTCTTGGCACTGCCCTGATTTTGGCTGCAATGGCCCTCTTCAGTTTAGGAATAGTCCGGGGATTGTTTTGATAGACATTGTCTTTGATATAACCGCACAGATACAAATCCGGCGAATGTGAAGCCCATTCAGGATCACACCCCCTACTGATGAGACGAGCACCAAAGTGTCCATGTAGCCATCTCAACGAGTCATTTGAAGTGTGCAGAGTTGCCTCATCCATCCTGTGGAAACCACTATTCATCTATTACACCTCTTTGTCTTCTGCCCAAGGTTGCTTAAACTTCTTACCGACCACTAGGTAACACTCAGTGTTGCTCACCACAGAGGTACACATTTGGAGCATATCATTGAATGGCGATAAAATAAAAAAAAACTGTTGGAGATTTATGACTGAAACTTGGTGGACAAGTCAGATATAGATTGAAGTCTATTTGTGTCAAATGTTTTTGGATTACGGAAAAGATTGTGAATTATATTAACGATTCTATGGGTGGCATTATTTTGGAAAGGAGGGGGGGTCATCCGTTATTTAAGAAGTGTGGGGATTTTGTAGAACACAAAAACGAAAGGTATAAAAGGTATGATTGTTTTATATTTCGCTTTCCCTTTTTTGTTTTGTTTTATATAAAAAAAATTGAATTGTCTGTTCACTTCCTTTTTCTTTCTTTTGTTTATTTCTTTTCTTTGTTTCCCCTTAATTGGGATGTTTGATAACGTTTATAAGATAGCCAATAACGTCATCGACCCATATCAGTTAATGACTTCCTTTTGTTTGCACTGCCAAACGCGTTTTCGGTTAACTGGTTTGCAACATTAAACAGGCTGTTTATACTCAGATAATATATGGTCACATGCTCTGAATTTAATCTTATAATATTCCCATTTTGGAATATCTCACTCTTAAATGAGCTTTGAGAGCTCTTGATTGGTCCTGTGAAACTTTCAAATTCTTCATTGATTTGACCATGTCGGACTGTTTTTGTTAGAGAAGTTAACCCATGAGATTTTTTCCTGCAACTAAATTGTCTTTGATTTTGGTGTTCTTTTGATTGTTTGCGATCACATGATCTGCTTCAGGCTTACATCTTTGATGTCATCAACCCTCGTTCATGATCAGTCATTACTGCTACTGTTGTTGTGACTGAGTGAATCAGATTTCTGCACATAACCCACGAATATCGTGCCTCAGGATTATCTGGTCTGCATGAAGTCTTTTTTGTTGGCTGTAGCTATTCGTTAAACCAACAAGACTGCAAATAAACCCCGACACTGAGTGCAACAAGACTTAGGCGTTGAATACGGAGTTGGGGCAGTTTTGGCCGAGAACACTCAAAAGAATGTCGGAGAAGCAACGTTGTTATCCTATTTCCATGGATTTGCTGTTTCACACCTGCTACATCCTTGTTAGCCATAGATGCACAGACGACCAGAGCACGACAGATCCTGATGTTGACCCTCCTGGATTTTCACTAGAGCTCTATTAGCCTGATTGCAGCCCTAATACTGTTGTGTGCAGACTGAAAACTCGTTGTGCCATGTTCGGATCTATAGCACCACTCACTATGGATGTTGGCAACATCGATGTGGTCCCTCCTGTGAGTACCTGATTCTAAAAGAAAAAAAAATCAGGGAAACCAATGCCAGCAACAGAATCAAGCAGGTTTTTAAAAAATAACAGGCTGATTCATACGAAAAGAAGAAGACTTATCCTAGAATTGATTTTGGATATTGTCTGCTAATATATTACTCATCCTTGAATTAGATGTTCGTCCCAACTCATCCGACATTTGTATAGGCCTACTTTCACACAAGGCTATTTAATATTTTACAATTACACATTATTTCATGGAAGGACTGATTGGTCACATTACTTCCAAAGATTTATATATGTTGGCAATATTAGGCTTTTCTTTCATATAACTATTTTTTAAATAAAGAAAGTTTGAATTTTTCCAAATTTTGGGTTACCAAAGAAAAATTGGATTATAATTCCAGTAAAATGTACACCATTAAAATGTACACCATTAAAAAATTAGATGCACCCCATTAAAATGTACACCATTAAAAATTAGGTGTACACTATTAAAAATGTAGATCTTTTTTCTACATTGACTTATTTACCTAGGCAACATCAGAGTTTCCTTTGATAAACCTATTTACCTCAGCAATATCAGATTTTACTTCCATAGTTTTATTTACCTGGGAAATATTAGCTTTCCTTTGATAGACTTATTTCCTCGGCAATATCAACTTTTTCTTGATTATGTTTATTTACCAGAGCAAAACTAAACCTTTCTTACATCGACTTATTTACCTCGACAAAATTAGTCTATAATTCTTATTTTTACCCCAGTGAGTTGAACAGCTGATTTTAGAATTAGTAACACATCGGGAGACATCGCAAAGCATACTAGGCATGTGTGTGCTTTTTTATATAAAAATAAGAATAGATAAACACCATGGAAGAATTTCTTCACTATGCAAAATTATATTTTTTGTCCACAAACTTTTTCACATATGCAAAATTGAATTATATTTTCCATAAAAATTTTTATTGCAGAAAAATTTTGATTTTTTTTTCTATCGACTTACTTATGTGGGTATAATAAGAATTCTAGTACACAGAATTAATTACCAAGATAAAATAAGATTTCTCACATAAACATATTTACCAAGGAAAATTAGACATTTTTACATGAATTTATTCTTGGAAATACTTTTTTCACACAATAATTTACCTCGATAAAATAAGATGTTTCTTACTTCGACTTATTTACCTATGTAAAAATCAGACTTTTTTTTCCACAGAATGGAAAAGTTATACCTTTTTAAGACACACTGATTTACCTAGGTAAAATGAGAGTTTTATTCTACAAACTTATTGATCTTAGAAAAAGTATATTTTTCTTAGACAGACTTGTTTACCCAAGTAAAAATTAAACTTTTTCCACAAAATGATTTACCTGGGTAAAATAAAACTTTACTAAGTCAGTTATTTTAGAAAAAATTATACTTTTCGCTACCAACTTCTGTAATATCAGACTTTTTACCATAAAATGATTTACTTGAGCAATAAGTTTTTTCTACAGATTTAATTATCTTGGAAAAATTAGACTTTTTGCTGCAAACGTATGTAAAATCAGATTTTTTTAATTAAATCACTTTTATTCATAAGACCAATTACCATGACCCTTGTCATATGGACATATTTACCTCGGTAAAATCAGATTTTTCATTTGCAAACTTGTTTATCTTATTTACCTCGGTAAAACTATGCACTTATTTGTATTAAAAAAAATGAACTATTCCATTACGGAATTTTTTATCTAAGTAATTTTTTTTAAATTCTGTAGATTTATTTACCTAGGTAAAAATAAGGCTTTTGGTCAATATACATAATTATCTTAATTAGACTTTTCTTCCATATATTTATATGACGAGGTAACATTAGACTTTACTTTTAACGACTTATTTAGCTCTGTAAAATCATACTTTTCTTCCACAGATGTATTTATGTTAGTAACATCAGATTTTTTTTTCATATGCTTATTTACCGAGGTAACATGAGACTTTCTTTGCATAGATCATTTACCCTTTTAAATCAGATCTTTTCTACATACTTATTTACTTATTTCCAAATATTTACTTTCAAAGAGTTTAGACATATGAAAAATTAGACTTTTTTTCCACAGACTTTTTTGACTCGGTAAAATCAGACTTACCGTACATAGATCTACTTACCTCGGTAAAGTCATACATTTCTTTATATAGACTTATTCATCATCATCATTATCATCATCATCATCATCATCATCATCAGGTTTTAATCACTGCTGGGGGAGGAACCCCTTCCTGGTTTCTTTCCACCTTGTTTTATTCCTGCCAAGGCGTGGCCAAGTAGGACCTTGTTAGCTGTCGAGGTTGTCTCTCCACCGGGTTTTTAGCCTTCGTCTATGTCTTTTCCATTGCCCCGAGGTCCATTCTGTCGCTCTATATGCCCACGTTTTTTATGTATATCTCGAAAGGTGACCTGCCCATCTATCTTTTGCCGTTCGTATGGTGGTGATGATGTCATTTACCTCACTTTGCTGTCTGATCCAGGTGTTTCTTTTTCTATCATGTAAATGGATACCAAGCATAATGAGTTCCATTTACCTAGACCTATTTACCTTGGTAAAATTATACTTTTCCCTGCAGACTTATTTATCTTGGAGCAATTAGACTTTTCTTCCACAAGATTATTTACCTTGGTAAAATCAAACTTTAACTACATAGACTTACTTAATTCACCCAAATCAGACATCTTTTCCATAGGTTTTTTTTCCCCTGCCAAAACTCGATCGGATACGAGCCTACACAACCATCTATGATAGTTTGTCTGAGATTTTGCTATTTTCATTCAAATATTTTTCTGACTCTGAGATTTCCCAAAGCTCTGCGATTACAAACGAACTGACAAAATCCTTGTTGGTGCCAATTTCTTTCTTTTTTATTTCAAGTACAACTTGAAAATATGTTTCCATGTAGGTCAGAGCTTATCTTTTGGAATAAATCAATACTTTTCTTTGCTTATTTTTAAAATATCACTTTTTCAAGTACGGTATACAGTAAGAAATATAATATAAGCACGTTTTAAAGTATGCATGTATCATACATACACACCTTAAAATATAAATACATTCATACTCACATATTATACAGAAATATATGTATATGCACATATATTTGGATATATATATATGTATATATAAATGTATTGTTACAAGTTTTTAAAATTATGCTTTAAAGACCAATGAAATGATATTTATTTAAAACACTATTTTGTAAAGTGCTCAATGCTACAAATTAAAAATAAAATATATATAGGGCAGAACTGAACACATTACTCAATAAGTCCCGGACCTAACTAATAAAACCTCAACTTTTAGGCAAGATTCTACTTTATTCATCAATATAGTTTTCTTTTAGGGTGATACACTGATTCCAATTCCTTTCTAACAATTCAATGCCCTTTTTGTAGAACGATTTGTCTTTGGCCTAAAAATATACTTCAGTTTCCGATATTACTTATTCATTGCAACCAAATCTCTTTACCTGGAGCATTCTTTTAGGGTCTGCAAACAGCCAGTAGTCACTGGGGTTCAGATCTGGAGAATAGGGTGTGTGTGGAAGCAATTTGAAGTACAATTTATTTATTTTGTCATTGTTGCGATTGAATGGCGACACAATGCATTGGTGAAAGAGCAAGCACTTTATTTTCTTTATTTGTAACTGTTTTTGGCAATTTCTTCCTTGAAACGCACCAATATTCGCTGTTGATGGGTTTTCCTTTCTCTTCTTCTTTTCTTTTATGTCAATCTTGAGTTACAACAGAGTCCACAATAGTGGCTTTTTGTCTTCATTTGCCATGATCGCAGGGTGAAGACCGGTTTTATGGAGATCATTGTGCAAGGCATCTTTTCATCTCATCCTCGGCCTTCCTCTTGGTCATTTTCCAGCGACTTCAAATTTAAAAGCGATTTTTGCGATGGTGTCATCATGGCCCTGAGCATATGTCCGAACTATTTGAGTTGCCATTCCTTCATTATTCCCTCGATCAGTGTAATGCCGTAGTGCCTTCAGATGTGGTTGAGCAGTATAAATCCCGAGCAAATCATTTTACTTTTCATAGTCGGGAATGTTCGCTCCACCTCCCTTGTTATCGGCAAGCACCGAGAGCTGTACAAAAAGACAAGTCTCACAAGTCTGGTAGATATTCGAGTTTAGATAGTTGCTGATCCTGTGGTTATAGAGGATACCAGTGGTGGCGCACCATTTGAGTCCCGTCGCATTGATGCACACAGCAACTTCACTAAAGATGTTGCTGTCGTTGTGGAGCGTCGAGCCAAGATACTTGAAGGTGTGCATTTGTGAGAGATCCTATCTATTAACTTGGATTGTGTCGTACTCATTGGTCGTCAAATACTTCGTCTTTTTGATGTTTAGCCAGAGACCAAACTGTGCTAGACTTGTTGTTACAGGCCGGACTTACCTTTGGAGGCGAGCAGGACATCATCCACATACAAGAGTGTTCAGCGAACAAGCAAGAATGAAGAGCAGCAGGGAGAGAGCCGAGCCTTGGTGCACTTTAAGCATGATGGTGCAGTCCTTAGACCAGTGATTTGCACCAGACTCTTTGGTGAGTCATAGTTAAAAATTAAAAAATAAATAAAAATTTAGAAATGAGTTTGAAAGTAATAACTAAGTTGATTATTGTAGGTACTATTTGTATTGAATTGATATGCTCATATGTGCTTACTGGATCAGCTAAACCATTTCAATACTGAGAGAGATGCAAAAACTTAATTCTTTTAGCAGCATATCAGATTTTGCGTCATTTTGTTTGACTGTAAATAAGAAGACTGTTGCAATCCTTAGGCTAGAAATAGCACGAAAAAATTATATACAAGGGTCGTCTTCTTGAGCTAGTAAATTCACCAAAAGTTGAAGTAAGGAAAAACAGTCACTCGAACTGACAGGACTAACTAAACGTGAACAAGACTGAACTAATCCATCCTAAATACTAAAACTGCCTTCATCTTAAAATCTTTTGATCCCAAATCTATTGAAAAAAAAGCCTAAGGATGAAACCAGTTTCAAGTGGTGAAGGGTAAGATGGAAGTGAGAAAAAAGCAAATAAGTTGAACGACCCAACCTAGACCTGAATTAAATTATGAAATACACAAGAAAAATAATTCTCAGTGCAGTAATTTGTCTTCAGATTATTACCTGGGATTTGAATTTTCTGTGATGGATGAGCTTTGAGGATTGTTAGTCATTATATATGTTAATTTTAACTAATCTGTAAGAAAGAACATATATATATATTTATATATATACACAGCTGATTTGAGAATATGCGGTTTGCCCAAGTTGAAGAAAAACTTTCGACGGTTTTTTGACACATTCTATTGCATGTACATCCCCTTCCCCTACTTCTGTCTGAATCAAGAGACGATTTCATTTTATTTCTATCTATCTATCTATCTATCTATCTATCTATCTATCTTTCTATCTATCTATCTATCTATCTTTTTATTCTACCCTTTTTATTATATCTCTCTCTTTTCACTTTATTTTATTTTATTTTATTTTATTTTATATTTTGATTTTGATTTTGATTTTGATTTTGATTTTAACATTTTGATTCTTAACGGTCCCAACCACGTGACTTCCCAAATTTTGAAATTTGAAATTTCTTTTCTTCTTCTTCCTTTTCTTTTTTTTTCTCCATTTCATTCTTTCCAAATATGATCTACGGTTAAGATCAGATTCTAACTCTGCCTGATGAGATCTCAGTTTATAATAACTGTTGATCGATAACATCGACATGCCAGTGTCGCAGATTTTGTACATGTCTGTGTAAATAAAAATAATCATGTATAAAAGCTCTATTTGATATTGATCACTTTTTATAAACCCAGTTGAAATTCTTTGGATTACTACCCTGTGGATGTTTTACGTTTTACCTGGATTATTATTATTATTATATATATATATATATATATATATATATATATATATATATATATATATATATATATATATATATCAATATTCTAAAATATTTGATTTTTCAAATGGGAGATTGCGTTTTTATGTAGATAGCTTCCAGTATTTTTAAAAAGATAGTATTTTAAAAAATAATACTGGAAGCTATCTACATAAAAACAGCAATCTACAATTAATAACATCACGTATGAAACCAGTGGCAACATTTTAAAATGCTTAACGCAATGCGATTTTATTCTGTGATGCCACTTTGGCGTTGCTGAATATAAATTATCAAAGTTTTTCCTGGAACAATGCGAAAACGTTATCTGCGCGTTTCTCCACTGTCTTTTTAAAAATTCTCTTCTTTCTTCAGCTTTTTTGTTTATTTGCTTTTGACACCTGAGGATGTATCGACGAAGAATCGAAAACGTTTGTGATACCTATGGGACATTTAGTAATTTTTTTTTTGATTTTAATACAAAAAAGACCATTAGAAAAATTGGAAAAATAAAAAAGGTATAATTAAACAGACAAATTCTGTTTGCATAAATGAGAAAATGCTGCCTAAATACACACAATATATATATAAATAAACAATGGTATTTTAAATTCCAACGACTATATCCTTATTCATATTGTTACTTACCGAATTAAAAAATATCAATGCAACTCTTGACAATTGTTTTGCACAGAAACGAATAAACATATGGTTACCAGTATCTTTCGCTATAAAATGGCTGTCTGTCTATGAATGGTCCTTTTGGGGAACGGTTTTCAGTGGGAAATGATATGGCAGATCTTCTGATGAGCTGCAGCAGCGAAAGATCCTGCTAACTATATGTTTATTCATGTTTTTAAAATTTTTTATTAACTGAATTCATCCCAAACAAGACAAGTTGCCACCGTTAACATAAGGGGCCATTGAGAATTAGGATGAAAGTTTTGGGGGATCATCCTAAATTGGGAGCTGTGTAACTAGATGTTTGTTGATATTAGTTTTAAATTTCTGCATGTCGGTACAGTCGGCGAAACAGGGAGCAGGGAGGAAGTTCCAAAGGCCGGCAGCTCGAGGAAAGAAGCTATTAGAGTAAAAGGCTCTCCAGCATCTGGGGACCTCCACAGTGAATGAATGGGATTTAGCTGATTGTCGGGTTGGTCGAGTGTATTTACGTCGAGGGGGCACTAGAGCAGCAAGTTCATCGGAGCACATTGAAGTATTTGTAAAACAAGCACAAAGATGCAACATTGCAATGATAGGACAGGGGCTAGAGCTTGGTGGATAGTGAGGGACCTATTAGATTAGCGACTCTTTTTTGGACCTTGTCTTAGAGGGAGAGACTAGTGGATGATGCACCAGCCCATATGTGACAACAATACTCTATGTATGGGCCGATGGTGGCTTTGTAGAGATATAGAATACTATCAGGTATGAGAACTTTTCTAGCACAGTAAAGGGAGCCCACTTTCTTTGCAGCAGCCCTGGCAATGTCTTTCATGCACCTGTTCCAATTCATGTTACCTGTGAATCTCAGGTTGAGGAGTTTGAATGTTAAACTCTCAGGTAGGGTGTTATTTGCCATGGCAATCGGTGGTTGAAGAGGTTTCTTGTAGTTATTGAAGGAATGGAGCTTTGTCTTAGAAGCATTAAATGTTACCATCCATTCTACTACAGAGTGGAGGTCACTTTCTAAGGATTCAGCCATTGCCTTGGATATGTGCACATCCGTTTTACTCACATGACAAGAGTAGAACGTAGTGTTATCAGCAAATATACTCATCTCAGACACAATGTTATCAGGGAGGTCGTTTATAAAAATCAGGAACATAAAAGGTTCAAGGATCGATCCCTGGGATACACCTGCATTTATGACGTGTTGTTTGGATGAACCACCATCTAGGACAACTTGGATCTTTCTGTTGGATAGGAAGGATCTAATTATATTAAATATTCGTCCAGTAATACCATATGAATTAATTTTTATGAGAATACCTTTATGCCAGATCTTGTCAAATGCTTTGGATATATCAAGCGCTACCATCCTAGCTTCACCTGCCTTGTCCAGTGTATTGTATATGCGTTCAGAGATGATCGTTAGGATATCTGCAGTAGATCTTGCTTGCCTAAATCCATACTGATGGTTGTTCGTTTCTTTGCGAAACAATTGTCAAAGGTTGCATTGAACTTTTTTTTTAATTCAGCAAGTAAAAATATGAATAAAGACGTGGTCATTGGAATTTAAATACCATTGTTTATTTATATATGCTCTGTTGTTAAACAGTAATTGAGCTTTTACATTGAATAGTTCGGATAAATTTTCTTATAATATATATACACAAATATATATTTCCATACATATATATATATATATATATATATATATATATATATATATATATATATATATACTATACGACCACTGACCCGTTGGGTCAATGTTAGTACATTGTACAATAGTGTATACATTTGTGTTCTAAGCCGATTATGAAGGTAAATATGTAGATACGTTAAAAGTATATCGATAGCGACTTAGAGAATACAGGTACCGTGTGTTTCAGTTTGATAGAAATGAGCACGATTTTTTTAATAAGTTTTGGAGATATGAGTTACGATAAAAACTAAAAACACTGTTTTAGCGTTTCAAACGCTTCTGCTGAATGAAACTATATTTACGCCATACAATCAAAACCCTTGTTGCCATAGTGACTGACCAGACAGACAACTGTTTACGGGTTGACTCATTATTTAGGTCATTTATTTATTCATGTCATCCGTTTATGCTGTTGTTGCTACTACTATTACTCTCTCTGTTCCCATCATTTCACCACCTACGCTCCCCATATTCCCCTCGTCTCATTATCTCGCATCATTCGCCTTCCTCCCACCACCTAAAACATTCAATATGCAAACAAACAAGCAATGACGATAATCAGAGATTGGATATTAGAAACACAACTAATTACAATCAGAAACTCTAAAAATCCTCACCACTTTCAACTGCAGTCTGTGACTCCCTATCCTCGAGGCGTTATCCGATCTCTTTGACCAACTATCAGCCAAACGTGATATAAAGTTATGGGAGGAGTTTCAAATGTTTTCAATCCGTTGTGTGACAATAAAAACTAAATTGGCCCTTTTTATAATACATTTCTAGTATCTAACACTTGAAGATGACTCATGCTTAAAAAAAACAGACTGGGGACCGCTTGTGAATTTAATATTCCCTAGAAACTTCCTCCTTGAAAGAGGAAGCCGGCTCAATGCGCCCAGGGTGAATGATGCAGCAGGGAATTAGTATAAATGTACAATTGAATAACTCACCTATAGTAAATATAGCTAAAGTCGAAATACAGACATTTAAAAACTCCAAATACTGCATATGTTGAAATCAGCTCAGATGTAAAGAAGAAAAGATATTTTGAAATCATCTAAAGTAATAGACAAAATAAAATATTCCGAATCGTTTTAGAAACGATCGTACGCCAAATTTTGTTGTGTTTGACTTTTTGGAACTGATATAAATAGTGTGCTAATTTTGTTTATCTCAACCTACTTTAAATGCTGACAGTCTTCTGTATGTGTCCCCTTACTTAGACATAAATAGATCTTAATTCTCTTCCTTCAACGTGTTTTGTTTGGTGGCCGCATCGTTTTAAGTGTTCAGATAAAAGTTAAAAAATGCTGACTTGGGTCTGAGGGTTTCGAATCGTGTGACCGGCAGATCAATCATCCTCTACACTGATGATTCCCGGAAGAAAGGATGAAACACATGTGTATGTAGATTTTAATTTAAAAATATTTATCGTAATATTTATCGTAATATATATATATATATATAGAGAGAGAGAGAGAGAGAGGGAGAGAGAGAGAGAGAGAGAGAGAGAGAGAAAGAGAGGGAGAGAGAGAGAGTGTGTGAAAATGCAATCGCATTTCTGTACATATTCGTAGGTTAATATTTGCCTTCTTTCTTTAATCAAAGCATAGACATCATCTTACACAGCCTAAGATTTAATTAAACATAGATCTATACACTTATATATCCTTGTAACATAGGCGTATATATAAAAACATACATCATCACAATGTATACAAAATAACGTTTGCATTTGTCCATATGTTCATAGATTAATATTTGTTTTCCGTCAGTGATTAAATTGTATATCTTGTGCACCATAATATTAGTATGTTCATAGAGGCGCGCGCACACGCACAAATATATATATATATATAATGTATACAAAATAAGTTTGTATTTGTTTATGTTCATAGATTAATATTTCTCTTCTCTCAGTGTTTAAAGTGTACATATATTATGCACTCTTCAACAATATAAATATGTGCATACGTACAGGCACTATTGCATAAACACACACACACAGAGTTTGAATTGCTTACTAGACACCATACTCGAGTGTTTTCGGTCTCTCTGTACAAGGGTTCTGACATGAGGATACTTCACCCTACAAGTAAACCCTGACCAAATATTCAAAATAACACAGTATTCGAAGCCCAAATAAGATCCCCTCGACACGGCTATACACTACCTCATACAAGGAATGGTGCACCTTCTTCAAGTGATGTTACCTCAAGTAATAGCACTTAGCGGGATACTCCACCAGACCAGATGAATTCTGTTCCTGGAATCCAGCAAAATGCAGAAAAGATAAACTATAACATAATTAAGAGGCCAATAAGGGAGAGGAAAATTAGTTTTCTTCACTGCTTTACTAACTCAACGTTTGAGAGGTAGAGGAGAATCTTGATTTAACACTCAGATATCTATGTATCTCTATGTATCTCTGCGAAATTCAACTGAAGTAAAATTAAAACAGTATATACAAATATATAGACAGCAAATCGTTATCTATACATGTTTGATTAAAGACAACAACATTTTCTTGTGTTGTTATTTTCTGGATCATTGTTTTGACTCGGTGAGCTAGTTTCCGTGTCTCCAGTTTGAATTCATGGAGTATGGTGCTGAGAGTTCTTTTTTCTGCCATCTCAAGCGCATTCGATCTTCGCGATCGTCTTTGGGAGGGTTTTTCTTTGGGGGGGGGGGATCTCTATTATTGTTGTTATTTAAGGTGTTTTATTATTTTGCTCTGTAGTTTTGTTGCGAGAAATAAAAGAATAAGATGTAATTGAATCCGTTATTTATTTATTGTTGTTATTAATTTGTTATATATATATATATATATATATATATATATATATATATAAACAGTGTATTCTGAATAACATTTTTATTTGCATATGCGTTCATAGATTTATATATGTCTTCTTTCACGTTATGTTAGGCCACTTATTATAAAATATTATTCTTCGTAATTAGAATAGAGTTCTCTCGGTAACCGATAAGGTATACAAAAACAAATATTTCTTTTACTTTCATGGTGTGTAAGATTGCGCTGTGGAAAGATTTCTGGTTACTGTACAAGCGACCACATTTCGATTCTCAGCTTGAAACACCATGTCCAGCCATCTTTGTTATAGAAAAAAAAAGTTCAGTGTAAGAATAATTTGTCAAGTACATCAGGTTACTTGGGTATGATTGACAACGTTTAATCTCAGTGTAAAATAAGAATATTTTATATTCTATTTTTACGTCTGTGTAGCTACCAGGTGTTGGAGTATATTCTACAAACAGGCAGTCACCATATTGAATGCGTTTTCTTAAGAATCAGTGTTGATAACTGAGATTTTCAAAACACGTTAGATAGGAACCAACAAAATCTCCAAAAAACCACTAGATTGTAACTTCTCGTATCCTATATGAAAATATTACGAATATATATAATATTTTGTGTTTTCTATACATATTTTTTATTTTAATTTGCTATTTTTCACCTTAATGTTATTTGTATTTAATTTAAATGTAAAAAAAAAACAATGGACGTAATTCATGAACAAGTTGTGTGTCTGACTCATCGAGAAATGTAAAGTTTAACAAAAAAATTATAAAGTCGTGATGGATTAGGGTTTATAGTGTCGGGGAATCCCGGGGATATTTTCAAATATTGAATTTTTATTGAAATGTACATCTACTACTGTTCTGCATAGATCGTGTATGGAAGATAGCTTAAGAAATCGTCCCATGTGATGACTAGAGAGGAAATGAATACGGAAGGTAAAGTGAAATCCGAAATTTCGGTTGTCTTGGTGGCGAACAAAATCTCCAGATTTTACAAAAAAAAAAAAAAACTAGCCGATAGATCCAAATTTTACTAGCTAGATTCCAAACAAAATCTTCATATCTAGAGGGAAAACTGCTAAATTTGCAACACTGTCGAGAATACACTAGGGTCGAAAGTAAACAGGGGAAATAACAATGATAAAGAAATGGTACTAACAAAGAGACGGTTACATTTATTTCTAAATGAATGAATGTGAAAGTTTTTTCCATTAATCTTAACTATATTAACATCAAAATCGGTTGTGCTTATTTAAATCTGTGATACAACATTACATTTTGAAATACTGTATATATAGTAGACTGCAATCACCCAGAAACAATTTTAGGTCTTCTTAATTTTCATATTTATTTTATAAAATGCTTCTAACAAATTAATATTCTGTAATATACAGTTGCATTGTTGTATTTTCTTATATATGCGCAATATTTTCGCCGATAGTATAACGTCTGAGGTCGCTGGGATGTTGAGAACATATAGTACACTTCGATCGTAGCCAAAAGGCTAAGGAACCATAAAAATATTTGGCGCTTATATAGATGAGGGCATATATGGAAAACGCAATTTCAAATAAAAATTCTTGAATTTATGTATACACAGATTTGTTTCTCACAGAGAAGGTTCGTGGAATACAGACGTAAGAAAGACATAATAAAAGACGATAGACATTGAAGAGAGGGGGAATTCACAGAATAAAGTGAAGTGTCGTTTTTGCTGTTTATCATGTGACTGCGTCTTTTCAAAAGGCACATTTTTTATCTGATTTACTTAGATCTTTGCCAGTTACTAATTTGGCCCCTAGGGATCCCAGGTAGGATTCGAGGAAAATTTGAATGGTGTCATGAATTCCTTCAGAAATTTCATCCTTATAGAAACTAATTTCAATTTTCTCTCAACATATAGATTTCTATGAGTCAAATATTCAAACAAAAAAACAAACTTCTTTTTTAAGTATGTATATACGCTCCCCTATGGATGGAGCCCTTTGATGGAGGAAATCATTGTTTACACTTAAGCGTAAAGCAAGATTCTAACAGTAACATAATTGAATCTTCTCTGGTTATCTTCTATATAAAGTTAAGACGTTTTTCCCCTCCCAAATCAGTTTGAAGTAGACTATAAAAATAATGCATCACACGCATCGAAACACATCACTTAAGTCGTTTACTAACTTCGACCGTACTTCCAGAAGATTAAAATTATTTTTAAAAGCCATTCTAAAAATGTTATTATTAGTCCCCCCCTGTAAGCCTCTCCCAACTAAGTAAACCAAAGAGAGGGTAGCAAATTATATTCTTGCTAACAATTAAGTCCTCCCCACAAACCTCAAAACACTGCCTAGCATAGCGGACCTATTATTTCACAAAGAACAAAACACAGAAATACCGGTTTCAAAATTCGCAAACCAGTCAATGAGCGATCACTAACCAACATTCATAATAATGCTGAACGCTTTGATATTTTCATAACTTTGACTTAATTTGATGAAATGTACATTACCCGTAAGTACTTACATATTTTCTTCCCACCTAATTTATAAAAGTACAAAAAAAAACTTTCCATTTACAATGCGAAGTAAAAAACAAACTTTTTCCATGTTGCTGCCAGCCAGCAAGAAGCTGTCCACTACATTTACTACACCTCTTGCACACGTAATGATTACAAAGTAGGTAGGAGTGACCTAAATAATATTTTATGGATTAATTAAATTTAATGTCAACTTTATTTTTATTTAAATAAACTTATATTTAAAAAAAATATTACAATAACCATTCGCTTAAAAACTAAACAAAAACAAGACTTAAGAATCAAAATATAAAAATAATTCTACTTTTTATTTAGTGACAAAAAAAAAACAAATCTTGGTACTTCTACAGAATTTGTACCGAACTGTTTTTCTGTTTTTAATAACAATTTGCTTATAAACTAAATAAAAACAGAATCAAAATATAAAAATAATTATATTTTTTATTTATTTACAAAAAAAAAAAAAATTTGGTACTTTTAAAGGATTTGAGCAGAACTGTTTTTTTTAAGTTTGTTTTTCGATATTTTGGGGACCTTAAAATAACCCTAAACTTATCCTAATCTAAGTTTTAAGTTTAGTTTGGCAAAAGTCTGTTTGGTTCGGTTCGGTTCAAATTCTGTAGAAGCACCTATATCTTTTACCCCGGCATAAAGCAAAATAACAGTAAAAACGCACCAACAATTTCTACTTTTGTTACACTCCGAGGTAAGCATTTTCTTGAGCACATAGATTTTCAACAATTTAAAAGCAACATTTGTTTCTTTACATTAAAACTATCCGTTGTGACCTATTTGCGCTCGGTCGTCTGTTTACATATTTTATTTCATTCTTTTACATTTCTCCCGGGGAAACGGCGGGCGACGGGTACATTCTAGTTGTAAATAAAGTAGACTAATGAATAAACACATTCGTTTATAAGTGGTGTATATATCTTCCATTTATCAACAGGTTAGTTTAGAGAGTAGAGCCTTTCGGCTGTCATTATAGGTAGTGACTAAAGTATGGGGTTCAAATTTTAGGGTTGGTGTGCTAGCTGTGTCTACTAGCTGCACTGATGAGTCTTAAAAAGACTAAACACGTGTCTGTGGATAAGTGTATATATATATAAGTATAAATTTTTATTTAAAAAAAATAAAATAAAAATAAAAAATAAACATTTATACTAAAAACAGCTCTACTTGTTATTGAGCACTTTTTATAAACACTTGAGTTTCAACGGATTTACATCTACAGAAACTAACACAAAACATGTACAATATATATATATATATATATATATATATATATATATATATATATATATATATGATGACTGAGTATTATCATTGTCTGAGTTTTTTTATTTATCAACGATCTGTATGGTGAATATATCTTTTTAGCCGTGTCAATGACGAAAATGACTATTATTTTATATATATATATATATATATATATATATATTTTAGAGGTAAAAGATGAAAATAAAACATTGTAAAGATAAAATATTTATTAAAAACATCAAAAGTTCAGAGCAAGGAGCCTCATATCCTTAATCCATGGATTTTCAAAGAAAACATTTCTTCTCATCAGAGAAAATTAAATAATCGGACCGAGGAGTCACTTACGAGAACGCGCTACATGCACGTTATCTCTCCTCGGTTACCCGAGATGCTGACTGTCCGCTCGCTCGCTTGCCTGCCTATGCGCGCCCGCCCGCCTGACATCATCACCACCTCCTGCCTTGACCGCAGTCAATTATATTATTATAAATATATTATATATATATATATATATATATATATATATATATATATATATATATATATATATATGAGAAGGATGTTGTGTTTGAAAGCTATGGCAATGCAGTTTGGGAGGAAAATACCGTTGGATACGAGACAAGGTAAACAGAATAAATAACAATACTGAAAGGTTTGAATCGTTAATCGAAAATTATTGAAACCTTTCAATATAGTCATTTATTCTGTTTGCCTTGTCTCGCATCTAACAGTGGTTTTTCTACCAAACTGCATTGTCATAGCCTTCAAACACAACTTCTTATATATATATATATATATATATATATATATATATATATATATATATATATATATATATATATATTGTATAATTAGGCAACATTCCTTCTTTTATACATATCTGGTTGAACAGGAGTGCCAACTTCTGTTTATTCCTTTTGTGATCCAATCTTTCTATTCGTCGAACGATAGATCTTGTACTATTAACCATGGAGTGTAGGAAATCTCCATATTTGACGCAAACGTTTTCGACCATCATTGGTCGTCTTCAGGCGGATGATTGATCAATGCAAAATAAAATTGGTGAATTTATTAAGAAGACGTTTCCCTGTGATTAAAAATATAAAAAACATTCAACAGCAACACGCCTTTGCACCCCTCATAACAAATATGGAGATTTCCTACATTCCATGGTTAATAGTACAAGATCTATCGTTCGACGAATAGAAAGATTGGATCACAAAAGGAATAAACAGAAGTTGGCACTCCTGTTCAACCAGATATATATATATATATATATATATATATATATATATATATATATATATATATATATTAGTTTTAATGGCTTTAAATCAAGTTTCAGAAGTAAAGAGTCCTGTAAGCTGGCTTTTTTTATAATACTTGTGATTACTTTATCATCTGTTTGTCTGTATTTGTTTTTTTGTTTTATTGCTTGCTTCTTGGTGGTTTCATGCTTTTTTGAAGAGAAGCAACTCTTAGGGAAAAGTGATTATTTTCAGTTCGTATTTTGCCTTGAGTCAGTCTTTTAATAAATAAAAGGATTTCCGTTAACCGGCCTACAAGACAGAAACTTGATTTAAATGCATTTTAAATCCACTCATATATTAAGCTCTATTTCATCGCATGAAGAACTATCGAGCTTTCTTTTTCCTGCAAGTTGGAAAAAATTTGTATAGATAGCTCAAGTGAGATTTTTCCAGTCGATTTTTAAATAAATTATTGAACTTTTTATATATTATTTATATACCTCTCTATATATATTGGTATGTATCAGGGTGTGTTTATTTGGATTTAAAATTGCATTTAAATCAAATCTCAGAAATAAGAGTTCATATAAAGCTGATTACACACATTTCAAAGTTCAATTTATTATTTCAAGTATGGTAAAAAGTAAAACTTATTTTCCTTTGATCGCTTAAATGAGGTTTACTGAATAATTTATATTATTTAACTAATTCATACACATTCATACACTTTATATATATATATATATATATATATATATATATATATATATATATATATATGCAAACATTATTAAATAACACGGAGTGGTTTTGTTTGATGCGACTTTTTTTTTTTTTCAATTTCCGAATTGTCCATCTAATGTTTCGGTCAAATTGATGTAAATATGATCCATGGGTTTCTAGTTCCATTCTTTTTTCTTTTTTGCAAGTACTTTCGATTTGAATCGTCAAATCATCTTCAGGCGGTATTAGTTTTAGTGTTTTTACAAATTATGACTTTACTGTTGTGCTCATTTTTGAATTATAACGGCAAGTAATTTATAATTTGAAAAAAGCGTCTGTAAAGTTGAAATGTACATGAGAGCGTGATGGCGTTCTACACATATGAGAGATTTAAAAGTTTGACTGTTTAAACCGTTAAGAAATTGATGACGTTAAAGAAAGTGCATACAATTCAAACGCATAACTACCTAATGGCTAAGAATTTGGTAATGTTAATTATTATGCTAGACACTTTAAAATGTTGCGACTAGTTTCATAATTGACATTATTAATTGTGGGATGTTTATTTTTTATGTAGAGGGCTTCGAGTATTTTTAATTTTTTGATATTGGTGTCGTGGTGTATTATTTTGGTATTGTTAACAAGGATGTTTCTATATTGGGAGGGGGTGCAATTATGTTTTTTTAGGTGTTGGCATATAGAGCTAGTGTCGGAGAGATGTAGGGTGAGTCTTAGGGATAGTGTTGTGGAAGTGAAACCTATGTAAGAATTAGTTTTTTTTATTGTTGTCGGAGATACATTCTCTCATAGGGCATTGGAACTGATATATTACATTGGTTCTTCCTAATGTATTTTGGGTTTGAGAAGTGTTATTTTTAACAACATAGTTTGATGTTTTCATTTTTTTATAATAAATGATAAATCGTATTTTATCATCAGAATTGGTGGGGGATATATAGCGATGTATTATATTTTTAAGAGTTTTTTCATCCAATTTAAAGTTTGGATGCATTTGGTTACAATAGAATAGATTTATGTAGTGGGAATTATTTAGCTTATTATTAGTAGGATTATCTAAATTTCTAATCATTAATTTTATTTGTTCATCAACCATATAATTGGGAAATTGATTATTAATTAGGACTTGCTTTATGTTTTTTAATTCATTAAAAAATATTTTTTGGATGAGGAGATTAATTTTGCATGGTTTAATAGATTTTTGACCATAGCAATTTTATATCTACATGGGCATTCACTTTTAAAACTTAAAATACAGGTGTTAATAGATGTAGGTTTTTTATAGGGAGAGGTGATGAATGCATCACTGTTGGAGTCAATGAGAACATCTAAAAACGGAATTTTATTGTTAACATTAAGCTCATGAGTGAATTTAAGAACTGAATTATTTTGAAAAGTATCTTGTAGTTTTTTTATTGTAGTTATAATTCAAAAATGAGCACAACAGTAAAGTCATAATTTGTAAAGACACTAAAACTAATACCGCCTGAAGATGATTTGACGATTCAAATCGAAAGTACTTGCAAAAAAGACAAAAGAATTGAACAAGAAACCCATGGATCATATTTACATCAATTTGACCGAAACATTAGATGGACAATTCGGAAATTGAAAAAAAAAAAAAAAGTCGCATCAAACAAAACCACTCCGTGTTATTTAATAATGTTTGCCTAAATATATATATATATAAGTGTATGATAGTGTATGAATTAGTTAAATAATATAAATTATTCAGTAAACCTCACTTACGCGATCAAAGGAAAATAAGTTTTACTTTTTACCATACTTGAAATAATAAATTGAATTTTGTTTCAATTTGTATATGCATATACAATAGGCTTCTATCGGTCAGAGTTGACCATGAGTAGCATCCCAGTTGTCTGTTTGGCTGGCGCATCGACGTCTGTGGCTGTAGAGGCCGATGCAGAAGTTACAGCCTCTGCAGCAAATGTCGCACGTGTGTTCTGTCTCTGGTCCACTGGAGCCAACGCTTTGCTTTCTGCGAGCCCGCCTCTCTGTGGAAACTCGTGTCAGCTTCTTCTCTCCTGATTTGAGGTGCATGGTGAGTTTTCCTCTCCTATTGGCTGCCAGGTTTTCCCAGGACTCTGTGTTGATGTCCACAGCCTCCATATTGAGCTTCACAATATCACGGTCCCGCAACTGGTATGCATATATATACATATAAATAAACATATGTACATATAGCTATGTATATATATATATATATATATATATGGGGAGTCTTGGTTGGCTCTGTGATCGTCTGAAATTTTCACTTTCTACACTGATTAGAGGTAAAGCTTGAAACGCCGGCGTATGTAGGTAAAATTAATTTAATATTTATTCATAAATATTGCTATAAAACCCCTTTAAAAGATTAAAAGTTGAGCACTGTTAGGAGATATTAAAACAGACTGTCACTTAGCTATAAGCAAAGGGTGCGATAACGTTTGTTAAACTCTCTAGATTGTCTGCTCTTTACTGCTCGCTGTATTTAGGCACAAATAGAACTTCATTTCTCCTGTATCATGTTATAATTCCCGATGGCCTTGAGGATAGAGCAAAAGTGTGCAGAGTCTCGGTTGACTCTGTAAACTGGGTTCTGTGCCCTGTGACCGTCTCAAATTGTCACTTCCTACACTGATGAGAGCGAAAGCTTGAAACGCCCGCATCTGTAGGTAAAAATAATTATTTATAAATATTGTTATATATATATATATATATATATATATATATATATAGTAATTAATTTTTAAATACATAAAAAGGAATCCATGGACACGTGTTTCTGGCTATCAGCCGTCATCAGCATGGCTAACCTGGACAAGGATCAGACCTACGATATTACTGCCTTCAGTCTGGTGTTTTACCACTAGATCATAAACATCTTGCCGAAATATGTACGATTACATCAATATATATATATATATATATATATATATATATATATATATATATATATATAAGTCAGTTCATATTATATTCCAATAACCATGGTTTTATTTTATTATTTTTATTTTTTCACATTTCCAAAAAACATAACATTTCTGTGAGATATATTTTTTACGGTTCGTTTCATTTGTATTGTGCCAAACACCATTTTTATGTCAATATCGTTTCTGCAACACTACAAAAACCATGGTTATTGGAATATAATATGAACTGACTTATATTTGCTCTGTTATCACTAATTGACAATCATCGAGCTGAATCTTTTAAGGAGACTACAAAGTAAAAGGAACTGATAGTATATGCTAATACATATATTGTCATTAATAATTATATATATATATATATATATATAAGTATCATTAAAAATAACGGACATCCTGTGTCTGGATATTTTTTCTATGATCCTTTCCGTTTTTCTGATTAGGTTCTTAGTTTCAGACGGAAACTGACTGATAAAATTGCCAAAGCTTCCCAAAGCGCTTTCGGGCCCTTCCAGGTCCATCGTCAGTGGAGTAATGTTAACCAGGCATAGACCTAGGAGTGAGTATATTTTCTATTTAGGCGGGAAAGATAAAGGACTGTGTTTAATTTAAATTTATATTTGGGAAGCTTTGGCAATTTTATCAGCCAGTTTCCGTCTGAAACTAAAAACCTAATCAGAATAACGGAAAGGATCATAGAAAAAATATCCAGACACAAGATGTCCGTTATTTTTAATGATACTTGTATAAAAGAAAAGATGCTGCCAAGATACACACACACACACATATATATATATATATATATATATATATATATATATATATATATATATATATAATGTTAATACAACCATCATTTTGTATACATTGTGGTTTTATATACATATATAAAACCACAATGTATACAAAATAATGGTTGTATTCATCTGTAAGTTCATAGATTTATCTTTCTCAATGCTAAAAGTGTACATATATATAGTGCTCTCCTTATCAATATAAGTATATGCATGCACACATTATATATATGTGTGAGCGTGTGTGTGCGTGTCTGTGCCATTCTAGTGTATACTGTATAATGTTTATTGTGGCTAGATTAATATTTGTCTTCCTCTACTTTGATTAAAAATCAATAATTTCATATTGGGATTTGTGGAAAACTTGTGTCTCCTCCTTCTTCTACTCCCTTTCCCTTCCCTCCCCGTTCAATTTAATTACCTTTTTAATTATCGAATTATTTTCTCTAACAAGATTTGTTATTAAAGAGAAAGATTCCATTTTGTTATCATTTTGCTATCACAGAAATCATATAATCTCAGATATCGAAGAGTTTCTCTCCGCCTTTCTTCTCTCTCTCTCACCTGAACAAATTTCTTGAGATATGGTTATGTCCTAATAATTAGATTTAAAAGAAAAAATGTTGTTTTATTGTATGTCTTTTATCTAATAATAATGATAATGATAATAATAATAATAATAATAATAATAATAATAATAATAATAATAATAATAATAATAATCATATTGGTGGTGGTGGTGTTGTGTTTGTTTTGTTTTTAATTTGCCGATTTCCTTCTCTTGTAAAAATCTATATTCTTCACACTTAAAAAAAAAAATATTTCCTCTATCCTTTGTTATCCGACTCTTCTTGACATTGGCTTATGGAAATTTAAAAAAAGAAATTAAATTAAAAAATAGAACAGAAATTTTTTTTTTTTAATGCCGTCTCAAGTAATCATGTTTATGATATTTATTTTTATTTAATGATTTCAAACAAAGGGAAAATTGAAAATAAATCTATGCATATATCTCTTTATATATATTTTATATACACATATGCATATTGATGCATATATATATATATATACATACATATATATATATATATATATATATATATATATATATATATATATATAATCAAGTCTGATTAAGGCCGACAGAGTTTTCTTCCGCCAAAACTACAAACCAAAATAATAAAACGCCCTAAATAACAATAATATAGTTAAAAAAAAAAATTCTACAAATTAACTCCTGACAAAAAAACCTTGATAATCGAAAGCGCTTGAGGATGAAAAATCAACTCTCAGATCCATACTCCACCAATTGACACCAGAGACGAAATCTGAGAAAACAATAAGGAAAATAAACAAAAAGAGAAAACTGTCGTCTTTAATCAGACTTGAATTGATAATGATTTGCTGCTAGTATATATATATATATATATATATATATATATATATATATATATATATATATATATATATATATATATATATATATATTAGAAAAAATGTGAAGCATTGGGTCACTCATTGAGTGCTGGTTAAATTGTTTGAATCAGGAAATAGGTGACCAGCAATAATCCAACCACACTCCCAAAGGAAAAGATAATACTTGGAGGTTGGCCTATTAGGACCGAACCGAACCATACCTAATTCAGACAAAGGGGTCGGCCCCATTGGGAACCATATCTTAGAGTCCGAATGTGCTTAACATTTCTCGGTTGGTATGAAAAGAAGAGCCCCTCCCTCTAAAAAAGCCCTTTAATTATGTGCATCTATGGTAGCAAAATGTGACACAAAGTCAGTTTAATATGATGAAAACCAGCTCGACTAATAAGGTACTGGAAGAGTACACAGTTATACTTGACAATTTGAATGGAGTCATTAGTGTTCCCGGTAGGGACGCTTCATGCGACAGGCAACAACCTCTCCCCCTGTCCCTGGAAGACGTAATGCCTGAAATGATGGCCTCCTAGCTCCAAATTGAACCATACCTCATTCTGACAAAGAAGGATTTGCCAAGAGACAACACAGTCCCTAGGTTGCCAGAATGATGCCAATAAGTTCCTCAGTTCGTATGAAAATACATGAGTTTACAAAGCCAATTAAATTTAAAAAAATAAAAAGACGAAATCAAAAATTAATTTATTTCTGTTTGCTATATCTCCCTCCTCCTTCCCTCCAGCTCTTGGTTAAATAGTACTAATACTTGTGGTGATATTCCCTATTTTTTATAATGGACTATTCCAATATTCTGTTTTATAGTTAACTTTATTACCTTTGATTATTAATATACAGTGAGTGAGAGAAACAGTAAGAGATGGGTGACTTAGTGAGTAAATTGCAAATTACAACCAATTAAAATGGATCTTATTCAAGCATAACTCAATCCCAGCACAAAGGAATATTTTAACATGTATTTTGTGTGATTAAAATATATAGGAAAAAAGCCTTATGGAAATAAACGTTAACTCAGCTTGGGTAAAATAATAATAATAATATATATATATATATATATATATATATATATATATACGCTTGACAAGCTGGATGCGTGCCACCGCAGACACCTCCGTTCCATCACAGGTCACTGCTGGCCGAAAAAACTTATCAGCAACAAGGGACTATATGAGCTGTGCGAAAAAAAAAACCCTCTATGGTCTATGTTAGGCCATGTCCTACGAATGGACCCTGACACTCCCGCACAGAGGGCACTAGACTTTGCTGTTACTGGCTCGCAAGCCTAATAACCGCGACTAGGACGGCACTGCACAAATCTTCTGGGCACACTATGTGCTGACCTAAAGCAGGCGGGACTAGGACCACTACGTACAGCGAAACAACTTCATTGCCTACGACAACTTGCGCATGACAAGGCCAGATGGCCTGGGACTAGCATGGAGGACTGATTGCAGCTATGGGATGTCATTTGACTACCGTAGCCGCAGAACACAGTTTTTAATATATATATATATATTCATGGGCATTAACTTTCATTAATATCCTGGGATAGGTGTGACTGTATATATCCTCCCATCTAGATGTGAATTAAATAGTAGGGTAGACTAGACTCTCAAGCTTTGGTTATGAAACTAGCAAAAGAAGGACAATTCCGAAATAACACTAGCCTTTCTCTGCTTATCTCAGCATTGTTTCTCGTTATCCTCGACTTCTCCTTGCCACTGGATTCAAGCGATGCCAGTTCAAAAGGTGTGGTTGGCAATCGTGCAAACCTTTCTTCACTATAGAATTATCACACAGGTAATCTTACAGGAACTATCCATTGTCTCCCAGGACTAATAGGAGGCCTATATTTTGATTACAAAAAACAATGCTTCATGCTAAGTAGCAACCGTTACTTTCCCTACGAGACAGCTCAACCCACGAATAGTGAGCAAAAAAATATATATGTATATTCATATATATATATATATATATATATATATATATATATATATATATATATATATATATATATATAAACTTCAATTTCTATAATGGTTTATTCAATTTTCCGATTTCTGTTAGTTGCATGTTTTTACCAGCTCGCTGCCTGGTTTTGAAAACTACTTCTTACTATCTCATTTTGAACTCAACTCCATAAAAACTACATTTGGAAAGCCCATGGGAGTCGTCCAAATGGCTTTTAATACACTAATTACATCCTAAACTTTTACATTGCAACCTCTTTCATCGTGATTATTTGGGCCTTTAATGGTTTGACTTCTCCAGAATTCAACGGATTTTACAATTTTAGACGCCAATCTTTCCTAGATTTACCACTTTTGAACCTGCCGCTACAATTTTCATGGTGAACTTTTTTATGTATTTTCAACCTCTTCTCTTTACATTGGCCATTTTCTACACTTTTTATACTTGTATTTATCTTATATTTATATATTTTCAAGTTATGACTTTTGGTAATTCCTTTACCAACTTATCTCTCTGTATTCCTCTGTTGATATGATTCCATTCTTTGAAAAGCTATGGCTTAAGGAAGGAAAAGTAAACCACTTTTATTTGAAAACACCTTGTTTTGAACAACTGAGGACGTAATAAATTTTGTATTTTTACAATCTTTATTCTCATCTTTTACTTGTCTATATATATATATATATATATATATATATATATATATATATATATATATATATACATATATTATGTAAACCTCAGTAAATGAAGGGAATAATCTTTATAAATTCATTGAAAAGACAGAGTTAAAATGAAAGAATAAGCTGTAGAAGAAAGGAAAAAAGGGTCTCAAACCATAGATCAACGGTTAGTGAAAATATTAATCTTCTATTTGTTGGAATTTTGAACGGATGTTGTTACTGATGGTTATAGATTAAATACAGACATCGTACAAAATAAACCACGATTTGTACAAATTAGACATTAACATGATTGGAAAACTAGAATAATATGTGAAAAATACAAATATTATTATATATTATATATCCATATAAAAATGATGTATGGGAAAATAAAATAAATGTATACTGAATGCACTTGTGTTTCTTCCAACCTGGTGGGTAAACTTTTTATGAGTACTGACGAAAATCTTCTCAAGAAAGATTGATGTTTTGTATACTCTGAACATTCTATATATTATGAAGATCTATTCATAAATTTCCACGATGTATTTATTACTTTAAAAATATCGGAACTGACGGATGGACAGACGTACAGACGGACAAAATCTCTATTTATTTAAGATTGTGACTATTTTTTTCAACCATGACCGGGTAGAAGTCTGAAGTAATTCCTAATTGCATACTTAGTATTGCTCGTACTGAGGAATGAACCTTTAACCAGAAGACTGTTACTTATAACTGATTATTACTTAGGACTTTTATCCATTGCACCATGTTGTGAGAATAACATCCAAGATGAGTACAGTAGTCCGAATAATCCGAATAATCCAAATTATCAATCCTCATCTCAAATATTCCGAAACATTTTTTTACATATCTATGCAATCAATCTTAGTTCTATTGCGTTCGTCTTAGCATGTTCCATTATTATTATTTACTCACTAGGAGTTATCACACTGGTCATCGTCAGTGATCGCCCACTGCCGACAACCTGTGGTATTCCCTGGAGTCTGAGTGACAACAAGTCTCCTCAGACTTCCAGTATGCTCCACCTCTTTTCGTTCATCACCGCTGATGACCTTGCGGTAATCGCAACAGCCACCTACCAACGATTTCCCGCTGATAAGGGCCATTGGTCCCCTCTGGGGCCCGAGTGGCAACAAGCCTCCCCAAGGTCCCAAAGCTGTCCGCGCTTTTCCAGTGGAGGTCTGGTTTGCGCTTTCCCTCCTCGACCCTCTGTCCATAATTTTCGTGGCGTCAGCCTATGCTTGCGCCTCTCTCGTGCAGTTGTATTTTCCCCGGTTCTGTTGTTTTGTGCTTATTATTATTATTATTATTATTATTATTATTATTATTATTACTGTATTAGGTCGTTACAAAAATAATGGACGATTTCAGAAACATACATTTATTCATGAAAATTTTTTCACCTTTCCAATACTCTGTAAATGACGTGAAACTGTTGCAATGCTGACAGCAAGTGTGTGAGACATTTCTTTGACACTTTGACGTGGATTTCGCTCAACAAGTTCATTGTCAAGATTATACGGCAATCCTCTACCTTCTTCATCTTCAAGGCTCTCATCTCCACTACAGAATTTCTGGAACCACCTTTGTACTGTTTGATCGTTTGTGGATCCATCTCTCTATTGATATTGAACCAAGTTTCGGGGGCATTGTGCCCAAGTTGGAACACTTGTGACATAAGAAGGCGAAGGTCATCTTTTGGTATGTTCATCAAAATACTTTCTATCTGAAAAAAAGTTAGAAATTATTATTGAGAATACATTAATATTTGCCAAATTCTGTGTTAAAATGACTTTTTAAAACCTAGCGCTTCAGGCGGCTAATATTTTTGTAATGACCTAATACAATTCGCTTCAGTTCTTTGACATTCTATTTGGTCCTCAATACCATGTTTCTGCTAAATCCCGCACCACAACACATAACAATATCTGCAGTATGTGAGCTGCTGCAAATATTTTTAACGACTGCCAATGATTTCAGGTAAATCAAATATTCTATGCCAGATCTTTTCATTCTTTGAGATGGTTCTCAAGTGCATCAATCAAGATGACGATCCCTGTCACCTGAGAAGCTCTTGAGTTTGAATGCTAAGTCCAGATATCCGCTTTCCTTTCTTAGTTATTGAAAATGTTCAGGTATAGCTCTGTTAATAAGTATACACACCTGTGTTTCTTTCTCGTTTGGTCTGTCTGATTTATGGCATATCAGCCCTTTGAGGATTATTTAATGTGGAAACGCAATTTCTATTAGAAATAGTTAATTGTATATTATGAATTGAATGAAAGTCGTTTCTTTACTCAGAACTAGGAAGAAATTGTTGGTCCATACCTTTCCAAAAAATATTAGTGCGTAAATGGCCACAATAGATCTGATAAGTATTTGCAATTGGCATAGTCGATTCCATCGTCTGCAATTGCATCAATTAGACCAATCATGCACTCCCATATATTTCTGCATCATATTATTATTAATAATTGCCCAGAGAGTTTCGTACAGGTTGTCCAAAAGAGATGCTGTATGCTGATGATTTAGTACTTGCCTATGAAATAATGGAAGACCTACTTGTTAAGTTTAAGACTTGGAAGAATGCTATGAAAAGTACAAGTCTGAGAGTGAATGTTACGAAGACCAAAGTGATGATCACTGGTTGTAGTGTTGGAAAGCCCCAGTTTGTGGAAAGGGAGTCAGGTGCAACTCAATTTCTTAACTGCAAGAAGTGCAGTGGAATTACAGGTAGGTTGAAATATGATAACCAGTTTGTGTTAAGGAATTGTAAGACAATGGAGATGAATGAAAACTCAGATATGGAGAAAATATATGTGGATGGCAAAGTTATTGAGATTGTTCAGAAATGTTATTACCTTGGAGCACAGGGTGGAGTAGGGACTAGTGTGATAGCAAGAATTAGGAGTTGATGGAGTAAGTTCAGGGAACTTTTTGCCATTACTAACCAGGAAAGCATTACCACTCACGACCAAAGGAAGAGTCTATCAGGCACATGTAGCTGTATGATGATGTATGGAAGTGAAATCTGGTTAGTGAGGGTAAAGACCATGCGTTGCATGGAGAGAAATTATATGAAATTGATACAATGAATGTGAAATATGAGTCTTAAAGACAGGCTCAGATCTGAAGACTTCAGGCAAAGATTAAACCCTGACGCTATTGGGAGATGTGTGCAGAACAGGAGACAATTAGTATGACCATGTTGAAAGAATGTATGAGATTTCTTGAGTTAGTAGATGTAAAACAGTTGAGTTTGCAGGATCAGTTGGCATAGGTAGGTCAAGAGAAAACATCAAAGAAAGTGATAAGGACAGACTTGAGAGAAAAGAGGGATAAATAAAAAGTTGGCCAGAGATAGGTTAGTTTGGAAGTCAATTTCTAAAAGCTGTCCAACCCATGCCAGCATGGAAAATGGACGTTAAACCGATGATAATGAAATTTTTTTATTGTTTCTGTTTTCCCTCTTAAGTCATTCTTTTCTATCGGACCCTTTACGACCATTTTCTGTTGTACCAACAGATGTTGGTGCCATCGCGTTTTTCTTTTGTGAGTCGGGTGGGAGGAGGAGTTCAGATTATGGAATTTAAAAAATATTTTCAGATCATCGAATTATTATTATTATTATTATTATTATTATTATTATTAT